>JAAXCT010001425.1:0-175721 GCA_012490785.1 Eragrostis nindensis | reverse complement strand
CCGAGAGCTCGACCTCGACTGACATTTTTGCTTCGGTCAGCTTTCGTCTGCGGCATTACCTGCCTCAGTACTCTTTTGTTCTCATACTCTGTCTTTTCACGCTTTGATATTATTACTGAGAAACCACATTTGTTTAGAAAAATGAAAACTATCATTTTAATCAACAAAGGAGCACTTATTTCCTATTAAATACAGGCTCAGGATTCTGGAGCTTCTTCGGAAGTCAGTGGAGCATCTTTTAATTTGTCTGTCTAAAAAAAACTGAGTACCAGGAGCACTTTTTCAATATTTGAAGGGAAATCTCAACAAAAGAGGCTTCCCCCCCCGACCTTGACCCGAGAGCTCGACCTCGACTGACATTTTTTCTGCGTTCGGTCAGCTTTCGTCTGCTAGGCATTATCCTGCCTCATTACTCTTTATGTTCTCATACTCTGTGCTCTTCACGCTTTGATATTATTACTTTCAGAACAACATTTGTTTAGAAAAATGAACTATAACACCATTTTCTGTCCAAACGGCATCATTTTATCAACAAGGGAGCACTTATTTCCTATTAAATACAGGCTCAGGATTCTGGAGCTTCTTCGAAGTCAGTGGAGCATCTTTTATTTGTCTGTCTAAAAAAAACTGAGTACCAGGAGCACTTTTTTTTCAATATTTGAAGGGAAATCTCAACAAAAGAGGCTTCCCCGACACATTGACCCGAGAGCTCGACCTCGACTGACATTTTTCTGCGTTCGGTCAGCTTTCGTCTGCTAGGCATTATCCTGCCTCATTACTCTTTATGTTCTCATACTCTGTGCTCTTCACGCTTTGATATTATTACTTTCAGAACAACATTTGTTTAGAAAAATGAACTATAACAGCCATTTTCTGTCCAAACGGCATCATTTTATCAACAAAGGGAGCACTTATTTCCTATTAAATACAGGCTCAGGATTCTGGAGCTTCTTCGGAAGTCAGTGGAGCATCTTTTATTTTGTCTGTCTAAAAAAAACTGAGTACCAGGAGCACTTTTTTCAATATTTGAAGGGAAATCTCAACAAAGAGGCTTCCCCGACACATTGACCCCGAGAGCTCGACCTCGACTGACATTTTTCTGCGTTCGGTCAGCTTTCGTCTGCTAGGCATTATCCTGCCTCATTACTCTTTATGTTCTCATACTCTGTGCTCTTCACGCTTTGATATTATTACTTTCAGAACAACATTTGTTTAGAAAAATGAACTATACACACCATTTTCTGTCCAAACGGCATCATTTTATCAACAAAGGGAGCACTTATTTCCTATTAAATACAGGCTCAGGATTCTGGAGCTTCTTCGGAAGTCAGTGGAGCATCTTTTATTTTGTCTGTCTAAAAAAAACTGAGTACCAGGAGCACTTTTTTCAATATTTGAAGGAAATCTCAACAAAAGAGGCTTCCCCGACACATTGACCCGAGAGCTCGACCTCGACTGACATTTTTCTGCGTTCGGTCAGCTTTCGTCTGCTAGGCATTATCCTGCCTCATTACTCTTTATGTTCTCATACTCTGTGCTCTTCACGCTTTGATATTATTACTTTCAGAACAACATTTGTTTAGAAAAAAATGAACTATAACACCATTTTCTGTCCAAACGGCATCATTTTATCAACAAAGGGAGCACTTATTTCCTATTAAATACAGGCTCAGGATTCTGGAGCTTCTTCGGAAGTCAGTGGAGCATCTTTTATTTGTCTGTCTAAAAAAACTGAGTACCAGGAGCACTTTTTTTCAATATTTGAAGGGAAATCTCAACAAAAGAGGCTTCCCCGACACATTGACCCGAGAGCTCGACCTCGACTGACATTTTTCTTTTCTGCGTTCGGTCAGCTTTCGTCTGCTAGGCATTATCCTGCCTCATTACTCTTTATGTTCTCATACTCTGTGCTCTTCACGCTTTGATATTATTACTTTTAGAACAACATTTGTTTAGAAAAATGAACTATAACAGCCATTTTCTGTCCAAACGGCATCATTTTATCAACAAAGGGAGCACTTATTTCCTATTAAATACAGGCTCAGGGTTCTGGAGCTTCTTCGGAAGTCAGTGGAGCATCTTTTAATTTGTCTGTCCAAAAAAAACTGAGTACCAGGAGCACTTTTTTTCAATATTTGAAGGGAAATCTCAACAAAAGAGGCTTCCCCGACACATTGACCCGAGAGCTCGACCTCGACTGACATTTTTCTGCGTTCGGTCAGCTTTCGTCTGCTAGGCATTATCCTGCCTCATTACTCTTTATGTTCTCATACTCTGTGCTCTTCACGCTTTGATATTATTACTTTCAGAACAACATTTGTTTAGAAAAATGAACTATAACACCATTTTCTGTCCAAACGGCATCATTTTATCAACAAAGGGAGCACTTATTTCCTATTAAATACAGGCTCAGGATTCTGGAGCTTCTTCGGAAGTCAGTGGAGCATCTTTTATTTTGTCTGTCTAAAAAAAAACTGAGTACCAGGAGCACTTTTTTCAATATTTGAAGGGAAATCTCAACAAAAGAGGCTTCCCCGACACATTGACCCGAGAGCTCGACCTCGACTGACATTTTTCTGCGTTCGGTCAGCTTTCGTCTGCTAGGCATTATCCTGCCTCATTACTCTTTATGTTCTCATACTCTGTGCTCTTCACGCTTTGATATTATTACTTTTAGAACAACATTTGTTTAGAAAAATGAACTATAACAACCATTTTCTGTCCAAACGGCATCATTTTATCAACAAAGGGAGCACTTATTTCCTATTAAATACAGGCTCAGGGTTCTGGAGCTTCTTCGGAAGTCAGTGGAGCATCTTTTATTTTGTCTGTCTAAAAAAAACTGAGTACCAGGAGCACTTTTTTCAATATTTGAAGGGAAATCTCAACAAAAGAGGCTTCCCCGACACATTGACCCGAGAGCTCGACCTCGACTGACATTTTTCTGCGTTCGGTCAGCTTTCGTCTGCTAGGCATTATCCTGCCTCATTACTCTTTATGTTCTCATACTCTGTGCTCTTCACGCTTTGATATTATTACTTTCAGAACAACATTTGTTTAGAAAAATGAACTATAACACCATTTTCTGTCCAAACGGCATCATTTTATCAACAAAGGGAGCACTTATTTCCTATTAAATACAGGCTCAGGATTCTGGAGCTTCTTCGGAAGTCAGTGGAGCATCTTTTATTTTGTCTGTCTAAAAAAAACTGAGTACCAGGAGCACTTTTTTCAATATTTGAAGGGAAATCTCAACAAAAGAGGCTTCCCCGACACATTGACCCGAGAGCTCGACCTCGACTGACATTTTTCTGCGTTCGGTCAGCTTTCGTCTGCTAGGCATTATCCTGCCTCATTACTCTTTATGTTCTCATACTCTGTGCTCTTCACGCTTTGATATTATTACTTTCAGAACAACATTTGTTTAGAAAAATGAACTATAACACCATTTTCTGTCCAAACGGCATCATTTTATCAACAAAGGGAGCACTTATTTCCTATTAAATACAGGCTCAGGATTCTGGAGCTTCTTCGGAAGTCAGTGGAGCATCTTTTATTTGTCTGTCTAAAAAAAAACTGAGTACCAGGAGCACTTTTTTCAATATTTGAAGGGAAATCTCAACAAAAGAGGCTTCCCCGACACATTGACCCGAGAGCTCGACCTCGACTGACATTTTTCTGCGTTCGGTCAGCTTTCGTCTGCTAGGCATTATCCTGCCTCATTACTCTTTATGTTCTCATACTCTGTGCTCTTCACGCTTTGATATTATTACTTTCAGAACAACATTTGTTTAGAAAAATGAACTATAACACCATTTTCTGTCCAAACGGCATCATTTTATCAACAAAGGGAGCACTTATTTCCTATTAAATACAGGCTCAGGATTCTGGAGCTTCTTCGGAAGTCAGTGGAGCATCTTTTATTTTGTCTGTCTAAAAAAAAACTGAGTACCAGGAGCACTTTTTTCAATATTTGAAGGGAAATCTCAACAAAAGAGGCTTCCCCGACACATTGACCCGAGAGCTCGACCTCGACTGACATTTTTCTGCGTTCGGTCAGCTTTCGTCTGCTAGGCATTATCCTGCCTCATTACTCTTTATGTTCTCATACTCTGTGCTCTTCACGCTTTGATATTATTACTTTCAGAACAACATTTGTTTAGAAAAATGAACTATAACACCATTTTCTGTCCAAACGGCATCATTTTATCAACAAAGGGAGCACTTATTTCCTATTAAATACAGGCTCAGGATTCTGGAGCTTCTTCGGAAGTCAGTGGAGCATCTTTTATTTTGTCTGTCTAAAAAAAACTGAGTACCAGGAGCACTTTTTTCAATATTTGAAGGGAAATCTCAACAAAAGAGGCTTCCCCGACACATTGACCCGAGAGCTCGACCTCGACTGACATTTTTCTGCGTTCGGTCAGCTTTCGTCTGCTAGGCATTATCCTGCCTCATTACTCTTTATGTTCTCATACTCTGTGCTCTTCACGCTTTGATATTATTACTTTCAGAACAACATTTGTTTAGAAAAATGAACTATAACACCATTTTCTGTCCAAACGGCATCATTTTATCAACAAAGGGAGCACTTATTTCCTATTAAATACAGGCTCAGGATTCTGGAGCTTCTTCGGAAGTCAGTGGAGCATCTTTTATTTGTCTGTCTAAAAAAAACTGAGTACCAGGAGCACTTTTTTCAATATTTGAAGGGAAATCTCAACAAAAGAGGCTTCCCCGACACATTGACCCGAGAGCTCGACCTCGACTGACATTTTTCTGCGTTCGGTCAGCTTTCGTCTGCTAGGCATTATCCTGCCTCATTACTCTTTATGTTCTCATACTCTGTGCTCTTCACGCTTTGATATTATTACTTTCAGAACAACATTTGTTTAGAAAAATGAACTATAACACCATTTTCTGTCCAAACGGCATCATTTTATCAACAAAGGGAGCACTTATTTCCTATTAAATACAGGCTCAGGATTCTGGAGCTTCTTCGGAAGTCAGTGGAGCATCTTTTATTTTGTCTGTCTAAAAAAAACTGAGTACCAGGAGCACTTTTTTCAATATTTGAAGGGAAATCTCAACAAAAGAGGCTTCCCCGACACATTGACCCGAGAGCTCGACCTCGACTGACATTTTTCTTTTCTGCGTTCGGTCAGCTTTCGTCTGCTAGGCATTATCCTGCCTCATTACTCTTTATGTTCTCATACTCTGTGCTCTTCACGCTTTGATATTATTACTTTCAGAACAACATTTGTTTAGAAAAATGAACTATAACACCATTTTCTGTCCAAACGGCATCATTTTATCAACAAAGGGAGCACTTATTTCCTATTAAATACAGGCTCAGGATTCTGGAGCTTCTTCGGAAGTCAGTGGAGCATCTTTTGATTTGTCTGTCTAAAAAAAAACTGAGTACCAGGAGCACTTTTTTCAATATTTGAAGGGAAATCTCAACAAAAGAGGCTTCCCCGACACATTGACCCGAGAGCTCGACCTCGACTGACATTTTTCTGCGTTCGGTCAGCTTTCGTCTGCTAGGCATTATCCTGCCTCATTACTCTTTATGTTCTCATACTCTGTGCTCTTCACGCTTTGATATTATTACTTTCAGAACAACATTTGTTTAGAAAAATGAACTATAACACCATTTTCTGTCCAAACGGCATCATTTTATCAACAAAGGGAGCACTTATTTCCTATTAAATACAGGCTCAGGATTCTGGAGCTTCTTCGGAAGTCAGTGGAGCATCTTTTGATTTGTCTGTCTAAAAAAAAACTGAGTACCAGGAGCACTTTTTTCAATATTTGAAGGGAAATCTCAACAAAAGAGGCTTCCCCGACACATTGACCCGAGAGCTCGACCTCGACTGACATTTTTCTGCGTTCGGTCAGCTTTCGTCTGCTAGGCATTATCCTGCCTCATTACTCTTTATGTTCTCATACTCTGTGCTCTTCACGCTTTGATATTATTACTTTCAGAACAACATTTGTTTAGAAAAATGAACTATAACACCATTTTCTGTCCAAACGGCATCATTTTATCAACAAAGGGAGCACTTATTTCCTATTAAATACAGGCTCAGGATTCTGGAGCTTCTTCGGAAGTCAGTGGAGCATCTTTTATTTTGTCTGTCTAAAAAAAAACTGAGTACCAGGAGCACTTTTTTCAATATTTGAAGGGAAATCTCAACAAAAGAGGCTTCCCCGACACATTGACCCGAGAGCTCGACCTCGACTGACATTTTTCTGCGTTCGGTCAGCTTTCGTCTGCTAGGCATTATCCTGCCTCATTACTCTTTATGTTCTCATACTCTGTGCTCTTCACGCTTTGATATTATTACTTTCAGAACAACATTTGTTTAGAAAAATGAACTATAACACCATTTTCTGTCCAAACGGCATCATTTTATCAACAAAGGGAGCACTTATTTCCTATTAAATACAGGCTCAGGATTCTGGAGCTTCTTCGGAAGTCAGTGGAGCATCTTTTATTTTGTCTGTCTAAAAAAAACTGAGTACCAGGAGCACTTTTTTCAATATTTGAAGGGAAATCTCAACAAAAGAGGCTTCCCCGACACATTGACCCGAGAGCTCGACCTCGACTGACATTTTTCTGCGTTCGGTCAGCTTTCGTCTGCTAGGCATTATCCTGCCTCATTACTCTTTATGTTCTCATACTCTGTGCTCTTCACGCTTTGATATTATTACTTT
The DNA here is from genome assembly GCA_012490785.1 of Eragrostis nindensis. Classification (NCBI taxonomy): domain Eukaryota; kingdom Viridiplantae; phylum Streptophyta; class Magnoliopsida; order Poales; family Poaceae; genus Eragrostis; species Eragrostis nindensis. The sequence goes on along the minus strand of JAAXCT010001425.1, from coordinate 169,001 downwards.
CAGAACAACATTTGTTTAGAAAAATGAACTATAACACCATTTTCTGTCCAAACGGCATCATTTTATCAACAAAGGGAGCACTTATTTCCTATTAAATACAGGCTCAGGATTCTGGAGCTTCTTCGGAAGTCAGTGGAGCATCTTTTATTTGTCTGTCTAAAAAAAACTGAGTACCAGGAGCACTTTTTTCAATATTTGAAGGGAAATCTCAACAAAAGAGGCTTCCCCGACACATTGACCCGAGAGCTCGACCTCGACTGACATTTTTCTGCGTTCGGTCAGCTTTCGTCTGCTAGGCATTATCCTGCCTCATTACTCTTTATGTTCTCATACTCTGTGCTCTTCACGCTTTGATATTATTACTTTCAGAACAACATTTGTTTAGAAAAATGAACTATAACACCATTTTCTGTCCAAACGGCATCATTTTATCAACAAAGGGAGCACTTATTTCCTATTAAATACAGGCTCAGGATTCTGGAGCTTCTTCGGAAGTCAGTGGAGCATCTTTTATTTTGTCTGTCTAAAAAAAACTGAGTACCAGGAGCACTTTTTTCAATATTTGAAGGGAAATCTCAACAAAAGAGGCTTCCCCGACACATTGACCCGAGAGCTCGACCTCGACTGACATTTTTCTGCGTTCGGTCAGCTTTCGTCTGCTAGGCATTATCCTGCCTCATTACTCTTTATGTTCTCATACTCTGTGCTCTTCACGCTTTGATATTATTACTTTCAGAACAACATTTGTTTAGAAAAATGAACTATAACACCATTTTCTGTCCAAACGGCATCATTTTATCAACAAAGGGAGCACTTATTTCCTATTAAATACAGGCTCAGGATTCTGGAGCTTCTTCGGAAGTCAGTGGAGCATCTTTTGATTTGTCTGTCTAAAAAAAAACTGAGTACCAGGAGCACTTTTTTCAATATTTGAAGGGAAATCTCAACAAAAGAGGCTTCCCCGACACATTGACCCGAGAGCTCGACCTCGACTGACATTTTTCTGCGTTCGGTCAGCTTTCGTCTGCTAGGCATTATCCTGCCTCATTACTCTTTATGTTCTCATACTCTGTGCTCTTCACGCTTTGATATTATTACTTTCAGAACAACATTTGTTTAGAAAAATGAACTATAACACCATTTTCTGTCCAAACGGCATCATTTTATCAACAAAGGGAGCACTTATTTCCTATTAAATACAGGCTCAGGATTCTGGAGCTTCTTCGGAAGTCAGTGGAGCATCTTTTATTTGTCTGTCTAAAAAAAACTGAGTACCAGGAGCACTTTTTTCAATATTTGAAGGGAAATCTCAACAAAAGAGGCTTCCCCGACACATTGACCCGAGAGCTCGACCTCGACTGACATTTTTCTGCGTTCGGTCAGCTTTCGTCTGCTAGGCATTATCCTGCCTCATTACTCTTTATGTTCTCATACTCTGTGCTCTTCACGCTTTGATATTATTACTTTCAGAACAACATTTGTTTAGAAAAATGAACTATAACACCATTTTCTGTCCAAACGGCATCATTTTATCAACAAAGGGAGCACTTATTTCCTATTAAATACAGGCTCAGGATTCTGGAGCTTCTTCGGAAGTCAGTGGAGCATCTTTTATTTTGTCTGTCTAAAAAAAACTGAGTACCAGGAGCACTTTTTTCAATATTTGAAGGGAAATCTCAACAAAAGAGGCTTCCCCGACACATTGACCCGAGAGCTCGACCTCGACTGACATTTTTCTGCGTTCGGTCAGCTTTCGTCTGCTAGGCATTATCCTGCCTCATTACTCTTTATGTTCTCATACTCTGTGCTCTTCACGCTTTGATATTATTACTTTCAGAACAACATTTGTTTAGAAAAATGAACTATAACACCATTTTCTGTCCAAACGGCATCATTTTATCAACAAAGGGAGCACTTATTTCCTATTAAATACAGGCTCAGGATTCTGGAGCTTCTTCGGAAGTCAGTGGAGCATCTTTTATTTTGTCTGTCTAAAAAAAAACTGAGTACCAGGAGCACTTTTTTCAATATTTGAAGGGAAATCTCAACAAAAGAGGCTTCCCCGACACATTGACCCGAGAGCTCGACCTCGACTGACATTTTTCTGCGTTCGGTCAGCTTTCGTCTGCTAGGCATTATCCTGCCTCATTACTCTTTATGTTCTCATACTCTGTGCTCTTCACGCTTTGATATTATTACTTTCAGAACAACATTTGTTTAGAAAAATGAACTATAACACCATTTTCTGTCCAAACGGCATCATTTTATCAACAAAGGGAGCACTTATTTCCTATTAAATACAGGCTCAGGATTCTGGAGCTTCTTCGGAAGTCAGTGGAGCATCTTTTATTTGTCTGTCTAAAAAAAACTGAGTACCAGGAGCACTTTTTTCAATATTTGAAGGGAAATCTCAACAAAAGAGGCTTCCCCGACACATTGACCCGAGAGCTCGACCTCGACTGACATTTTTCTGCGTTCGGTCAGCTTTCGTCTGCTAGGCATTATCCTGCCTCATTACTCTTTATGTTCTCATACTCTGTGCTCTTCACGCTTTGATATTATTACTTTCAGAACAACATTTGTTTAGAAAAATGAACTATAACACCATTTTCTGTCCAAACGGCATCATTTTATCAACAAAGGGAGCACTTATTTCCTATTAAATACAGGCTCAGGATTCTGGAGCTTCTTCGGAAGTCAGTGGAGCATCTTTTATTTTGTCTGTCTAAAAAAAACTGAGTACCAGGAGCACTTTTTTCAATATTTGAAGGGAAATCTCAACAAAAGAGGCTTCCCCGACACATTGACCCGAGAGCTCGACCTCGACTGACATTTTTCTGCGTTCGGTCAGCTTTCGTCTGCTAGGCATTATCCTGCCTCATTACTCTTTATGTTCTCATACTCTGTGCTCTTCACGCTTTGATATTATTACTTTCAGAACAACATTTGTTTAGAAAAATGAACTATAACACCATTTTCTGTCCAAACGGCATCATTTTATCAACAAAGGGAGCACTTATTTCCTATTAAATACAGGCTCAGGATTCTGGAGCTTCTTCGGAAGTCAGTGGAGCATCTTTTTTTTGTCTGTCTAAAAAAAAACTGAGTACCAGGAGCACTTTTTTCAATATTTGAAGGGAAATCTCAACAAAAGAGGCTTCCCCGACACATTGACCCGAGAGCTCGACCTCGACTGACATTTTTCTGCGTTCGGTCAGCTTTCGTCTGCTAGGCATTATCCTGCCTCATTACTCTTTATGTTCTCATACTCTGTGCTCTTCACGCTTTGATATTATTACTTTCAGAACAACATTTGTTTAGAAAAATGAACTATAACACCATTTTCTGTCCAAACGGCATCATTTTATCAACAAAGGGAGCACTTATTTCCTATTAAATACAGGCTCAGGATTCTGGAGCTTCTTCGGAAGTCAGTGGAGCATCTTTTATTTGTCTGTCTAAAAAAAACTGAGTACCAGGAGCACTTTTTTCAATATTTGAAGGGAAATCTCAACAAAAGAGGCTTCCCCGACACATTGACCCGAGAGCTCGACCTCGACTGACATTTTTCTGCGTTCGGTCAGCTTTCGTCTGCTAGGCATTATCCTGCCTCATTACTCTTTATGTTCTCATACTCTGTGCTCTTCACGCTTTGATATTATTACTTTCAGAACAACATTTGTTTAGAAAAATGAACTATAACACCATTTTCTGTCCAAACGGCATCATTTTATCAACAAAGGGAGCACTTATTTCCTATTAAATACAGGCTCAGGATTCTGGAGCTTCTTCGGAAGTCAGTGGAGCATCTTTTATTTTGTCTGTCTAAAAAAAACTGAGTACCAGGAGCACTTTTTTCAATATTTGAAGGGAAATCTCAACAAAAGAGGCTTCCCCGACACATTGACCCGAGAGCTCGACCTCGACTGACATTTTTCTGCGTTCGGTCAGCTTTCGTCTGCTAGGCATTATCCTGCCTCATTACTCTTTATGTTCTCATACTCTGTGCTCTTCACGCTTTGATATTATTACTTTCAGAACAACATTTGTTTAGAAAAATGAACTATAACACCATTTTCTGTCCAAACGGCATCATTTTATCAACAAAGGGAGCACTTATTTCCTATTAAATACAGGCTCAGGATTCTGGAGCTTCTTCGGAAGTCAGTGGAGCATCTTTTGATTTGTCTGTCTAAAAAAAAACTGAGTACCAGGAGCACTTTTTTCAATATTTGAAGGGAAATCTCAACAAAAGAGGCTTCCCCGACACATTGACCCGAGAGCTCGACCTCGACTGACATTTTTCTGCGTTCGGTCAGCTTTCGTCTGCTAGGCATTATCCTGCCTCATTACTCTTTATGTTCTCATACTCTGTGCTCTTCACGCTTTGATATTATTACTTTCAGAACAACATTTGTTTAGAAAAATGAACTATAACACCATTTTCTGTCCAAACGGCATCATTTTATCAACAAAGGGAGCACTTATTTCCTATTAAATACAGGCTCAGGATTCTGGAGCTTCTTCGGAAGTCAGTGGAGCATCTTTTATTTGTCTGTCTAAAAAAAACTGAGTACCAGGAGCACTTTTTTCAATATTTGAAGGGAAATCTCAACAAAAGAGGCTTCCCCGACACATTGACCCGAGAGCTCGACCTCGACTGACATTTTTCTGCGTTCGGTCAGCTTTCGTCTGCTAGGCATTATCCTGCCTCATTACTCTTTATGTTCTCATACTCTGTGCTCTTCACGCTTTGATATTATTACTTTCAGAACAACATTTGTTTAGAAAAATGAACTATAACACCATTTTCTGTCCAAACGGCATCATTTTATCAACAAAGGGAGCACTTATTTCCTATTAAATACAGGCTCAGGATTCTGGAGCTTCTTCGGAAGTCAGTGGAGCATCTTTTATTTTGTCTGTCTAAAAAAAACTGAGTACCAGGAGCACTTTTTTCAATATTTGAAGGGAAATCTCAACAAAAGAGGCTTCCCCGACACATTGACCCGAGAGCTCGACCTCGACTGACATTTTTCTGCGTTCGGTCAGCTTTCGTCTGCTAGGCATTATCCTGCCTCATTACTCTTTATGTTCTCATACTCTGTGCTCTTCACGCTTTGATATTATTACTTTCAGAACAACATTTGTTTAGAAAAATGAACTATAACACCATTTTCTGTCCAAACGGCATCATTTTATCAACAAAGGGAGCACTTATTTCCTATTAAATACAGGCTCAGGATTCTGGAGCTTCTTCGGAAGTCAGTGGAGCATCTTTTATTTTGTCTGTCTAAAAAAAACTGAGTACCAGGAGCACTTTTTTCAATATTTGAAGGGAAATCTCAACAAAAGAGGCTTCCCCGACACATTGACCCGAGAGCTCGACCTCGACTGACATTTTTCTGCGTTCGGTCAGCTTTCGTCTGCTAGGCATTATCCTGCCTCATTACTCTTTATGTTCTCATACTCTGTGCTCTTCACGCTTTGATATTATTACTTTCAGAACAACATTTGTTTAGAAAAATGAACTATAACACCATTTTCTGTCCAAACGGCATCATTTTATCAACAAAGGGAGCACTTATTTCCTATTAAATACAGGCTCAGGATTCTGGAGCTTCTTCGGAAGTCAGTGGAGCATCTTTTATTTGTCTGTCTAAAAAAAACTGAGTACCAGGAGCACTTTTTTCAATATTTGAAGGGAAATCTCAACAAAAGAGGCTTCCCCGACACATTGACCCGAGAGCTCGACCTCGACTGACATTTTTCTGCGTTCGGTCAGCTTTCGTCTGCTAGGCATTATCCTGCCTCATTACTCTTTATGTTCTCATACTCTGTGCTCTTCACGCTTTGATATTATTACTTTCAGAACAACATTTGTTTAGAAAAATGAACTATAACACCATTTTCTGTCCAAACGGCATCATTTTATCAACAAAGGGAGCACTTATTTCCTATTAAATACAGGCTCAGGATTCTGGAGCTTCTTCGGAAGTCAGTGGAGCATCTTTTATTTTGTCTGTCTAAAAAAAAACTGAGTACCAGGAGCACTTTTTTCAATATTTGAAGGGAAATCTCAACAAAAGAGGCTTCCCCGACACATTGACCCGAGAGCTCGACCTCGACTGACATTTTTCTGCGTTCGGTCAGCTTTCGTCTGCTAGGCATTATCCTGCCTCATTACTCTTTATGTTCTCATACTCTGTGCTCTTCACGCTTTGATATTATTACTTTCAGAACAACATTTGTTTAGAAAAATGAACTATAACACCATTTTCTGTCCAAACGGCATCATTTTATCAACAAAGGGAGCACTTATTTCCTATTAAATACAGGCTCAGGATTCTGGAGCTTCTTCGGAAGTCAGTGGAGCATCTTTTATTTTGTCTGTCTAAAAAAAACTGAGTACCAGGAGCACTTTTTTCAATATTTGAAGGGAAATCTCAACAAAAGAGGCTTCCCCGACACATTGACCCGAGAGCTCGACCTCGACTGACATTTTTCTGCGTTCGGTCAGCTTTCGTCTGCTAGGCATTATCCTGCCTCATTACTCTTTATGTTCTCATACTCTGTGCTCTTCACGCTTTGATATTATTACTTTCAGAACAACATTTGTTTAGAAAAATGAACTATAACACCATTTTCTGTCCAAACGGCATCATTTTATCAACAAAGGGAGCACTTATTTCCTATTAAATACAGGCTCAGGATTCTGGAGCTTCTTCGGAAGTCAGTGGAGCATCTTTTATTTTGTCTGTCTAAAAAAAACTGAGTACCAGGAGCACTTTTTTCAATATTTGAAGGGAAATCTCAACAAAAGAGGCTTCCCCGACACATTGACCCGAGAGCTCGACCTCGACTGACATTTTTCTGCGTTCGGTCAGCTTTCGTCTGCTAGGCATTATCCTGCCTCATTACTCTTTATGTTCTCATACTCTGTGCTCTTCACGCTTTGATATTATTACTTTCAGAACAACATTTGTTTAGAAAAATGAACTATAACACCATTTTCTGTCCAAACGGCATCATTTTATCAACAAAGGGAGCACTTATTTCCTATTAAATACAGGCTCAGGATTCTGGAGCTTCTTCGGAAGTCAGTGGAGCATCTTTTATTTGTCTGTCTAAAAAAAAACTGAGTACCAGGAGCACTTTTTTCAATATTTGAAGGGAAATCTCAACAAAAGAGGCTTCCCCGACACATTGACCCGAGAGCTCGACCTCGACTGACATTTTTCTGCGTTCGGTCAGCTTTCGTCTGCTAGGCATTATCCTGCCTCATTACTCTTTATGTTCTCATACTCTGTGCTCTTCACGCTTTGATATTATTACTTTCAGAACAACATTTGTTTAGAAAAATGAACTATAACACCATTTTCTGTCCAAACGGCATCATTTTATCAACAAAGGGAGCACTTATTTCCTATTAAATACAGGCTCAGGATTCTGGAGCTTCTTCGGAAGTCAGTGGAGCATCTTTTATTTTGTCTGTCTAAAAAAAACTGAGTACCAGGAGCACTTTTTTCAATATTTGAAGGGAAATCTCAACAAAAGAGGCTTCCCCGACACATTGACCCGAGAGCTCGACCTCGACTGACATTTTTCTGCGTTCGGTCAGCTTTCGTCTGCTAGGCATTATCCTGCCTCATTACTCTTTATGTTCTCATACTCTGTGCTCTTCACGCTTTGATATTATTACTTTCAGAACAACATTTGTTTAGAAAAATGAACTATAACACCATTTTCTGTCCAAACGGCATCATTTTATCAACAAAGGGAGCACTTATTTCCTATTAAATACAGGCTCAGGATTCTGGAGCTTCTTCGGAAGTCAGTGGAGCATCTTTTATTTTGTCTGTCTAAAAAAAACTGAGTACCAGGAGCACTTTTTTCAATATTTGAAGGGAAATCTCAACAAAAGAGGCTTCCCCGACACATTGACCCGAGAGCTCGACCTCGACTGACATTTTTCTGCGTTCGGTCAGCTTTCGTCTGCTAGGCATTATCCTGCCTCATTACTCTTTATGTTCTCATACTCTGTGCTCTTCACGCTTTGATATTATTACTTTCAGAACAACATTTGTTTAGAAAAATGAACTATAACACCATTTTCTGTCCAAACGGCATCATTTTATCAACAAAGGGAGCACTTATTTCCTATTAAATACAGGCTCAGGATTCTGGAGCTTCTTCGGAAGTCAGTGGAGCATCTTTTATTTTGTCTGTCTAAAAAAAACTGAGTACCAGGAGCACTTTTTTCAATATTTGAAGGGAAATCTCAACAAAAGAGGCTTCCCCGACACATTGACCCGAGAGCTCGACCTCGACTGACATTTTTCTGCGTTCGGTCAGCTTTCGTCTGCTAGGCATTATCCTGCCTCATTACTCTTTATGTTCTCATACTCTGTGCTCTTCACGCTTTGATATTATTACTTTCAGAACAACATTTGTTTAGAAAAATGAACTATAACACCATTTTCTGTCCAAACGGCATCATTTTATCAACAAAGGGAGCACTTATTTCCTATTAAATACAGGCTCAGGATTCTGGAGCTTCTTCGGAAGTCAGTGGAGCATCTTTTATTTTGTCTGTCTAAAAAAAACTGAGTACCAGGAGCACTTTTTTCAATATTTGAAGGGAAATCTCAACAAAAGAGGCTTCCCCGACACATTGACCCGAGAGCTCGACCTCGACTGACATTTTTCTGCGTTCGGTCAGCTTTCGTCTGCTAGGCATTATCCTGCCTCATTACTCTTTATGTTCTCATACTCTGTGCTCTTCACGCTTTGATATTATTACTTTCAGAACAACATTTGTTTAGAAAAATGAACTATAACACCATTTTCTGTCCAAACGGCATCATTTTATCAACAAAGGGAGCACTTATTTCCTATTAAATACAGGCTCAGGATTCTGGAGCTTCTTCGGAAGTCAGTGGAGCATCTTTTATTTTGTCTGTCTAAAAAAAACTGAGTACCAGGAGCACTTTTTTCAATATTTGAAGGGAAATCTCAACAAAAGAGGCTTCCCCGACACATTGACCCGAGAGCTCGACCTCGACTGACATTTTTCTGCGTTCGGTCAGCTTTCGTCTGCTAGGCATTATCCTGCCTCATTACTCTTTATGTTCTCATACTCTGTGCTCTTCACGCTTTGATATTATTACTTTCAGAACAACATTTGTTTAGAAAAATGAACTATAACACCATTTTCTGTCCAAACGGCATCATTTTATCAACAAAGGGAGCACTTATTTCCTATTAAATACAGGCTCAGGATTCTGGAGCTTCTTCGGAAGTCAGTGGAGCATCTTTTATTTTGTCTGTCTAAAAAAAACTGAGTACCAGGAGCACTTTTTTCAATATTTGAAGGGAAATCTCAACAAAAGAGGCTTCCCCGACACATTGACCCGAGAGCTCGACCTCGACTGACATTTTTCTGCGTTCGGTCAGCTTTCGTCTGCTAGGCATTATCCTGCCTCATTACTCTTTATGTTCTCATACTCTGTGCTCTTCACGCTTTGATATTATTACTTTCAGAACAACATTTGTTTAGAAAAATGAACTATAACACCATTTTCTGTCCAAACGGCATCATTTTATCAACAAAGGGAGCACTTATTTCCTATTAAATACAGGCTCAGGATTCTGGAGCTTCTTCGGAAGTCAGTGGAGCATCTTTTATTTTGTCTGTCTAAAAAAAAACTGAGTACCAGGAGCACTTTTTTCAATATTTGAAGGGAAATCTCAACAAAAGAGGCTTCCCCGACACATTGACCCGAGAGCTCGACCTCGACTGACATTTTTCTGCGTTCGGTCAGCTTTCGTCTGCTAGGCATTATCCTGCCTCATTACTCTTTATGTTCTCATACTCTGTGCTCTTCACGCTTTGATATTATTACTTTCAGAACAACATTTGTTTAGAAAAATGAACTATAACACCATTTTCTGTCCAAACGGCATCATTTTATCAACAAAGGGAGCACTTATTTCCTATTAAATACAGGCTCAGGATTCTGGAGCTTCTTCGGAAGTCAGTGGAGCATCTTTTATTTGTCTGTCTAAAAAAAACTGAGTACCAGGAGCACTTTTTTCAATATTTGAAGGGAAATCTCAACAAAAGAGGCTTCCCCGACACATTGACCCGAGAGCTCGACCTCGACTGACATTTTTCTGCGTTCGGTCAGCTTTCGTCTGCTAGGCATTATCCTGCCTCATTACTCTTTATGTTCTCATACTCTGTGCTCTTCACGCTTTGATATTATTACTTTCAGAACAACATTTGTTTAGAAAAATGAACTATAACACCATTTTCTGTCCAAACGGCATCATTTTATCAACAAAGGGAGCACTTATTTCCTATTAAATACAGGCTCAGGATTCTGGAGCTTCTTCGGAAGTCAGTGGAGCATCTTTTATTTTGTCTGTCTAAAAAAAAACTGAGTACCAGGAGCACTTTTTTCAATATTTGAAGGGAAATCTCAACAAAAGAGGCTTCCCCGACACATTGACCCGAGAGCTCGACCTCGACTGACATTTTTCTGCGTTCGGTCAGCTTTCGTCTGCTAGGCATTATCCTGCCTCATTACTCTTTATGTTCTCATACTCTGTGCTCTTCACGCTTTGATATTATTACTTTCAGAACAACATTTGTTTAGAAAAATGAACTATAACACCATTTTCTGTCCAAACGGCATCATTTTATCAACAAAGGGAGCACTTATTTCCTATTAAATACAGGCTCAGGATTCTGGAGCTTCTTCGGAAGTCAGTGGAGCATCTTTTATTTTGTCTGTCTAAAAAAAAACTGAGTACCAGGAGCACTTTTTTCAATATTTGAAGGGAAATCTCAACAAAAGAGGCTTCCCCGACACATTGACCCGAGAGCTCGACCTCGACTGACATTTTTCTGCGTTCGGTCAGCTTTCGTCTGCTAGGCATTATCCTGCCTCATTACTCTTTATGTTCTCATACTCTGTGCTCTTCACGCTTTGATATTATTACTTTCAGAACAACATTTGTTTAGAAAAATGAACTATAACACCATTTTCTGTCCAAACGGCATCATTTTATCAACAAAGGGAGCACTTATTTCCTATTAAATACAGGCTCAGGATTCTGGAGCTTCTTCGGAAGTCAGTGGAGCATCTTTTATTTGTCTGTCTAAAAAAAAACTGAGTACCAGGAGCACTTTTTTCAATATTTGAAGGGAAATCTCAACAAAAGAGGCTTCCCCGACACATTGACCCGAGAGCTCGACCTCGACTGACATTTTTCTGCGTTCGGTCAGCTTTCGTCTGCTAGGCATTATCCTGCCTCATTACTCTTTATGTTCTCATACTCTGTGCTCTTCACGCTTTGATATTATTACTTTCAGAACAACATTTGTTTAGAAAAATGAACTATAACACCATTTTCTGTCCAAACGGCATCATTTTATCAACAAAGGGAGCACTTATTTCCTATTAAATACAGGCTCAGGATTCTGGAGCTTCTTCGGAAGTCAGTGGAGCATCTTTTATTTTGTCTGTCTAAAAAAAACTGAGTACCAGGAGCACTTTTTTCAATATTTGAAGGGAAATCTCAACAAAAGAGGCTTCCCCGACACATTGACCCGAGAGCTCGACCTCGACTGACATTTTTCTGCGTTCGGTCAGCTTTCGTCTGCTAGGCATTATCCTGCCTCATTACTCTTTATGTTCTCATACTCTGTGCTCTTCACGCTTTGATATTATTACTTTCAGAACAACATTTGTTTAGAAAAATGAACTATAACACCATTTTCTGTCCAAACGGCATCATTTTATCAACAAAGGGAGCACTTATTTCCTATTAAATACAGGCTCAGGATTCTGGAGCTTCTTCGGAAGTCAGTGGAGCATCTTTTATTTTGTCTGTCTAAAAAAAACTGAGTACCAGGAGCACTTTTTTCAATATTTGAAGGGAAATCTCAACAAAAGAGGCTTCCCCGACACATTGACCCGAGAGCTCGACCTCGACTGACATTTTTCTGCGTTCGGTCAGCTTTCGTCTGCTAGGCATTATCCTGCCTCATTACTCTTTATGTTCTCATACTCTGTGCTCTTCACGCTTTGATATTATTACTTTCAGAACAACATTTGTTTAGAAAAATGAACTATAACACCATTTTCTGTCCAAACGGCATCATTTTATCAACAAAGGGAGCACTTATTTCCTATTAAATACAGGCTCAGGATTCTGGAGCTTCTTCGGAAGTCAGTGGAGCATCTTTTATTTTGTCTGTCTAAAAAAAAACTGAGTACCAGGAGCACTTTTTTCAATATTTGAAGGGAAATCTCAACAAAAGAGGCTTCCCCGACACATTGACCCGAGAGCTCGACCTCGACTGACATTTTTCTGCGTTCGGTCAGCTTTCGTCTGCTAGGCATTATCCTGCCTCATTACTCTTTATGTTCTCATACTCTGTGCTCTTCACGCTTTGATATTATTACTTTCAGAACAACATTTGTTTAGAAAAATGAACTATAACACCATTTTCTGTCCAAACGGCATCATTTTATCAACAAAGGGAGCACTTATTTCCTATTAAATACAGGCTCAGGATTCTGGAGCTTCTTCGGAAGTCAGTGGAGCATCTTTTATTTTGTCTGTCTAAAAAAAACTGAGTACCAGGAGCACTTTTTTCAATATTTGAAGGGAAATCTCAACAAAAGAGGCTTCCCCGACACATTGACCCGAGAGCTCGACCTCGACTGACATTTTTCTGCGTTCGGTCAGCTTTCGTCTGCTAGGCATTATCCTGCCTCATTACTCTTTATGTTCTCATACTCTGTGCTCTTCACGCTTTGATATTATTACTTTCAGAACAACATTTGTTTAGAAAAATGAACTATAACACCATTTTCTGTCCAAACGGCATCATTTTATCAACAAAGGGAGCACTTATTTCCTATTAAATACAGGCTCAGGATTCTGGAGCTTCTTCGGAAGTCAGTGGAGCATCTTTTATTTGTCTGTCTAAAAAAAACTGAGTACCAGGAGCACTTTTTTCAATATTTGAAGGGAAATCTCAACAAAAGAGGCTTCCCCGACACATTGACCCGAGAGCTCGACCTCGACTGACATTTTTCTGCGTTCGGTCAGCTTTCGTCTGCTAGGCATTATCCTGCCTCATTACTCTTTATGTTCTCATACTCTGTGCTCTTCACGCTTTGATATTATTACTTTCAGAACAACATTTGTTTAGAAAAATGAACTATAACACCATTTTCTGTCCAAACGGCATCATTTTATCAACAAAGGGAGCACTTATTTCCTATTAAATACAGGCTCAGGATTCTGGAGCTTCTTCGGAAGTCAGTGGAGCATCTTTTATTTTGTCTGTCTAAAAAAAACTGAGTACCAGGAGCACTTTTTTCAATATTTGAAGGGAAATCTCAACAAAAGAGGCTTCCCCGACACATTGACCCGAGAGCTCGACCTCGACTGACATTTTTCTGCGTTCGGTCAGCTTTCGTCTGCTAGGCATTATCCTGCCTCATTACTCTTTATGTTCTCATACTCTGTGCTCTTCACGCTTTGATATTATTACTTTCAGAACAACATTTGTTTAGAAAAATGAACTATAACACCATTTTCTGTCCAAACGGCATCATTTTATCAACAAAGGGAGCACTTATTTCCTATTAAATACAGGCTCAGGATTCTGGAGCTTCTTCGGAAGTCAGTGGAGCATCTTTTATTTGTCTGTCTAAAAAAAACTGAGTACCAGGAGCACTTTTTTCAATATTTGAAGGGAAATCTCAACAAAAGAGGCTTCCCCGACACATTGACCCGAGAGCTCGACCTCGACTGACATTTTTCTGCGTTCGGTCAGCTTTCGTCTGCTAGGCATTATCCTGCCTCATTACTCTTTATGTTCTCATACTCTGTGCTCTTCACGCTTTGATATTATTACTTTCAGAACAACATTTGTTTAGAAAAATGAACTATAACACCATTTTCTGTCCAAACGGCATCATTTTATCAACAAAGGGAGCACTTATTTCCTATTAAATACAGGCTCAGGATTCTGGAGCTTCTTCGGAAGTCAGTGGAGCATCTTTTATTTTGTCTGTCTAAAAAAAAACTGAGTACCAGGAGCACTTTTTTCAATATTTGAAGGGAAATCTCAACAAAAGAGGCTTCCCCGACACATTGACCCGAGAGCTCGACCTCGACTGACATTTTTCTGCGTTCGGTCAGCTTTCGTCTGCTAGGCATTATCCTGCCTCATTACTCTTTATGTTCTCATACTCTGTGCTCTTCACGCTTTGATATTATTACTTTCAGAACAACATTTGTTTAGAAAAATGAACTATAACACCATTTTCTGTCCAAACGGCATCATTTTATCAACAAAGGGAGCACTTATTTCCTATTAAATACAGGCTCAGGATTCTGGAGCTTCTTCGGAAGTCAGTGGAGCATCTTTTATTTGTCTGTCTAAAAAAAACTGAGTACCAGGAGCACTTTTTTCAATATTTGAAGGGAAATCTCAACAAAAGAGGCTTCCCCGACACATTGACCCGAGAGCTCGACCTCGACTGACATTTTTCTGCGTTCGGTCAGCTTTCGTCTGCTAGGCATTATCCTGCCTCATTACTCTTTATGTTCTCATACTCTGTGCTCTTCACGCTTTGATATTATTACTTTCAGAACAACATTTGTTTAGAAAAATGAACTATAACACCATTTTCTGTCCAAACGGCATCATTTTATCAACAAAGGGAGCACTTATTTCCTATTAAATACAGGCTCAGGATTCTGGAGCTTCTTCGGAAGTCAGTGGAGCATCTTTTATTTTGTCTGTCTAAAAAAAAACTGAGTACCAGGAGCACTTTTTTCAATATTTGAAGGGAAATCTCAACAAAAGAGGCTTCCCCGACACATTGACCCGAGAGCTCGACCTCGACTGACATTTTTCTGCGTTCGGTCAGCTTTCGTCTGCTAGGCATTATCCTGCCTCATTACTCTTTATGTTCTCATACTCTGTGCTCTTCACGCTTTGATATTATTACTTTCAGAACAACATTTGTTTAGAAAAATGAACTATAACACCATTTTCTGTCCAAACGGCATCATTTTATCAACAAAGGGAGCACTTATTTCCTATTAAATACAGGCTCAGGATTCTGGAGCTTCTTCGGAAGTCAGTGGAGCATCTTTTATTTTGTCTGTCTAAAAAAAACTGAGTACCAGGAGCACTTTTTTCAATATTTGAAGGGAAATCTCAACAAAAGAGGCTTCCCCGACACATTGACCCGAGAGCTCGACCTCGACTGACATTTTTCTGCGTTCGGTCAGCTTTCGTCTGCTAGGCATTATCCTGCCTCATTACTCTTTATGTTCTCATACTCTGTGCTCTTCACGCTTTGATATTATTACTTTCAGAACAACATTTGTTTAGAAAAATGAACTATAACACCATTTTCTGTCCAAACGGCATCATTTTATCAACAAAGGGAGCACTTATTTCCTATTAAATACAGGCTCAGGATTCTGGAGCTTCTTCGGAAGTCAGTGGAGCATCTTTTATTTTGTCTGTCTAAAAAAAAACTGAGTACCAGGAGCACTTTTTTCAATATTTGAAGGGAAATCTCAACAAAAGAGGCTTCCCCGACACATTGACCCGAGAGCTCGACCTCGACTGACATTTTTCTGCGTTCGGTCAGCTTTCGTCTGCTAGGCATTATCCTGCCTCATTACTCTTTATGTTCTCATACTCTGTGCTCTTCACGCTTTGATATTATTACTTTCAGAACAACATTTGTTTAGAAAAATGAACTATAACACCATTTTCTGTCCAAACGGCATCATTTTATCAACAAAGGGAGCACTTATTTCCTATTAAATACAGGCTCAGGATTCTGGAGCTTCTTCGGAAGTCAGTGGAGCATCTTTTATTTGTCTGTCTAAAAAAAACTGAGTACCAGGAGCACTTTTTTCAATATTTGAAGGGAAATCTCAACAAAAGAGGCTTCCCCGACACATTGACCCGAGAGCTCGACCTCGACTGACATTTTTCTGCGTTCGGTCAGCTTTCGTCTGCTAGGCATTATCCTGCCTCATTACTCTTTATGTTCTCATACTCTGTGCTCTTCACGCTTTGATATTATTACTTTCAGAACAACATTTGTTTAGAAAAATGAACTATAACACCATTTTCTGTCCAAACGGCATCATTTTATCAACAAAGGGAGCACTTATTTCCTATTAAATACAGGCTCAGGATTCTGGAGCTTCTTCGGAAGTCAGTGGAGCATCTTTTATTTTGTCTGTCTAAAAAAAAACTGAGTACCAGGAGCACTTTTTTCAATATTTGAAGGGAAATCTCAACAAAAGAGGCTTCCCCGACACATTGACCCGAGAGCTCGACCTCGACTGACATTTTTCTGCGTTCGGTCAGCTTTCGTCTGCTAGGCATTATCCTGCCTCATTACTCTTTATGTTCTCATACTCTGTGCTCTTCACGCTTTGATATTATTACTTTCAGAACAACATTTGTTTAGAAAAATGAACTATAACACCATTTTCTGTCCAAACGGCATCATTTTATCAACAAAGGGAGCACTTATTTCCTATTAAATACAGGCTCAGGATTCTGGAGCTTCTTCGGAAGTCAGTGGAGCATCTTTTATTTTGTCTGTCTAAAAAAAACTGAGTACCAGGAGCACTTTTTTCAATATTTGAAGGGAAATCTCAACAAAAGAGGCTTCCCCGACACATTGACCCGAGAGCTCGACCTCGACTGACATTTTTCTGCGTTCGGTCAGCTTTCGTCTGCTAGGCATTATCCTGCCTCATTACTCTTTATGTTCTCATACTCTGTGCTCTTCACGCTTTGATATTATTACTTTCAGAACAACATTTGTTTAGAAAAATGAACTATAACACCATTTTCTGTCCAAACGGCATCATTTTATCAACAAAGGGAGCACTTATTTCCTATTAAATACAGGCTCAGGATTCTGGAGCTTCTTCGGAAGTCAGTGGAGCATCTTTTGATTTGTCTGTCTAAAAAAAAACTGAGTACCAGGAGCACTTTTTTCAATATTTGAAGGGAAATCTCAACAAAAGAGGCTTCCCCGACACATTGACCCGAGAGCTCGACCTCGACTGACATTTTTCTGCGTTCGGTCAGCTTTCGTCTGCTAGGCATTATCCTGCCTCATTACTCTTTATGTTCTCATACTCTGTGCTCTTCACGCTTTGATATTATTACTTTCAGAACAACATTTGTTTAGAAAAATGAACTATAACACCATTTTCTGTCCAAACGGCATCATTTTATCAACAAAGGGAGCACTTATTTCCTATTAAATACAGGCTCAGGATTCTGGAGCTTCTTCGGAAGTCAGTGGAGCATCTTTTATTTTGTCTGTCTAAAAAAAAACTGAGTACCAGGAGCACTTTTTTCAATATTTGAAGGGAAATCTCAACAAAAGAGGCTTCCCCGACACATTGACCCGAGAGCTCGACCTCGACTGACATTTTTCTGCGTTCGGTCAGCTTTCGTCTGCTAGGCATTATCCTGCCTCATTACTCTTTATGTTCTCATACTCTGTGCTCTTCACGCTTTGATATTATTACTTTCAGAACAACATTTGTTTAGAAAAATGAACTATAACACCATTTTCTGTCCAAACGGCATCATTTTATCAACAAAGGGAGCACTTATTTCCTATTAAATACAGGCTCAGGATTCTGGAGCTTCTTCGGAAGTCAGTGGAGCATCTTTTATTTGTCTGTCTAAAAAAAACTGAGTACCAGGAGCACTTTTTTCAATATTTGAAGGGAAATCTCAACAAAAGAGGCTTCCCCGACACATTGACCCGAGAGCTCGACCTCGACTGACATTTTTCTGCGTTCGGTCAGCTTTCGTCTGCTAGGCATTATCCTGCCTCATTACTCTTTATGTTCTCATACTCTGTGCTCTTCACGCTTTGATATTATTACTTTCAGAACAACATTTGTTTAGAAAAATGAACTATAACACCATTTTCTGTCCAAACGGCATCATTTTATCAACAAAGGGAGCACTTATTTCCTATTAAATACAGGCTCAGGATTCTGGAGCTTCTTCGGAAGTCAGTGGAGCATCTTTTATTTTGTCTGTCTAAAAAAAAACTGAGTACCAGGAGCACTTTTTTCAATATTTGAAGGGAAATCTCAACAAAAGAGGCTTCCCCGACACATTGACCCGAGAGCTCGACCTCGACTGACATTTTTCTGCGTTCGGTCAGCTTTCGTCTGCTAGGCATTATCCTGCCTCATTACTCTTTATGTTCTCATACTCTGTGCTCTTCACGCTTTGATATTATTACTTTCAGAACAACATTTGTTTAGAAAAATGAACTATAACACCATTTTCTGTCCAAACGGCATCATTTTATCAACAAAGGGAGCACTTATTTCCTATTAAATACAGGCTCAGGATTCTGGAGCTTCTTCGGAAGTCAGTGGAGCATCTTTTGATTTGTCTGTCTAAAAAAAAACTGAGTACCAGGAGCACTTTTTTCAATATTTGAAGGGAAATCTCAACAAAAGAGGCTTCCCCGACACATTGACCCGAGAGCTCGACCTCGACTGACATTTTTCTGCGTTCGGTCAGCTTTCGTCTGCTAGGCATTATCCTGCCTCATTACTCTTTATGTTCTCATACTCTGTGCTCTTCACGCTTTGATATTATTACTTTCAGAACAACATTTGTTTAGAAAAATGAACTATAACACCATTTTCTGTCCAA
This sequence comes from Eragrostis nindensis, assembly GCA_012490785.1. Lineage (NCBI taxonomy): Eukaryota > Viridiplantae > Streptophyta > Magnoliopsida > Poales > Poaceae > Eragrostis > Eragrostis nindensis. The sequence continues at coordinate 150,229 of JAAXCT010001425.1, read as the reverse complement.
ACGGCATCATTTTATCAACAAAGGGAGCACTTATTTCCTATTAAATACAGGCTCAGGATTCTGGAGCTTCTTCGGAAGTCAGTGGAGCATCTTTTATTTTGTCTGTCTAAAAAAAAACTGAGTACCAGGAGCACTTTTTTCAATATTTGAAGGGAAATCTCAACAAAAGAGGCTTCCCCGACACATTGACCCGAGAGCTCGACCTCGACTGACATTTTTCTGCGTTCGGTCAGCTTTCGTCTGCTAGGCATTATCCTGCCTCATTACTCTTTATGTTCTCATACTCTGTGCTCTTCACGCTTTGATATTATTACTTTCAGAACAACATTTGTTTAGAAAAATGAACTATAACACCATTTTCTGTCCAAACGGCATCATTTTATCAACAAAGGGAGCACTTATTTCCTATTAAATACAGGCTCAGGATTCTGGAGCTTCTTCGGAAGTCAGTGGAGCATCTTTTATTTGTCTGTCTAAAAAAAACTGAGTACCAGGAGCACTTTTTTCAATATTTGAAGGGAAATCTCAACAAAAGAGGCTTCCCCGACACATTGACCCGAGAGCTCGACCTCGACTGACATTTTTCTGCGTTCGGTCAGCTTTCGTCTGCTAGGCATTATCCTGCCTCATTACTCTTTATGTTCTCATACTCTGTGCTCTTCACGCTTTGATATTATTACTTTCAGAACAACATTTGTTTAGAAAAATGAACTATAACACCATTTTCTGTCCAAACGGCATCATTTTATCAACAAAGGGAGCACTTATTTCCTATTAAATACAGGCTCAGGATTCTGGAGCTTCTTCGGAAGTCAGTGGAGCATCTTTTATTTTGTCTGTCTAAAAAAAAACTGAGTACCAGGAGCACTTTTTTCAATATTTGAAGGGAAATCTCAACAAAAGAGGCTTCCCCGACACATTGACCCGAGAGCTCGACCTCGACTGACATTTTTCTGCGTTCGGTCAGCTTTCGTCTGCTAGGCATTATCCTGCCTCATTACTCTTTATGTTCTCATACTCTGTGCTCTTCACGCTTTGATATTATTACTTTCAGAACAACATTTGTTTAGAAAAATGAACTATAACACCATTTTCTGTCCAAACGGCATCATTTTATCAACAAAGGGAGCACTTATTTCCTATTAAATACAGGCTCAGGATTCTGGAGCTTCTTCGGAAGTCAGTGGAGCATCTTTTATTTTGTCTGTCTAAAAAAAACTGAGTACCAGGAGCACTTTTTTCAATATTTGAAGGGAAATCTCAACAAAAGAGGCTTCCCCGACACATTGACCCGAGAGCTCGACCTCGACTGACATTTTTCTGCGTTCGGTCAGCTTTCGTCTGCTAGGCATTATCCTGCCTCATTACTCTTTATGTTCTCATACTCTGTGCTCTTCACGCTTTGATATTATTACTTTCAGAACAACATTTGTTTAGAAAAATGAACTATAACACCATTTTCTGTCCAAACGGCATCATTTTATCAACAAAGGGAGCACTTATTTCCTATTAAATACAGGCTCAGGATTCTGGAGCTTCTTCGGAAGTCAGTGGAGCATCTTTTATTTGTCTGTCTAAAAAAAACTGAGTACCAGGAGCACTTTTTTCAATATTTGAAGGGAAATCTCAACAAAAGAGGCTTCCCCGACACATTGACCCGAGAGCTCGACCTCGACTGACATTTTTCTGCGTTCGGTCAGCTTTCGTCTGCTAGGCATTATCCTGCCTCATTACTCTTTATGTTCTCATACTCTGTGCTCTTCACGCTTTGATATTATTACTTTCAGAACAACATTTGTTTAGAAAAATGAACTATAACACCATTTTCTGTCCAAACGGCATCATTTTATCAACAAAGGGAGCACTTATTTCCTATTAAATACAGGCTCAGGATTCTGGAGCTTCTTCGGAAGTCAGTGGAGCATCTTTTATTTTGTCTGTCTAAAAAAAACTGAGTACCAGGAGCACTTTTTTCAATATTTGAAGGGAAATCTCAACAAAAGAGGCTTCCCCGACACATTGACCCGAGAGCTCGACCTCGACTGACATTTTTCTGCGTTCGGTCAGCTTTCGTCTGCTAGGCATTATCCTGCCTCATTACTCTTTATGTTCTCATACTCTGTGCTCTTCACGCTTTGATATTATTACTTTCAGAACAACATTTGTTTAGAAAAATGAACTATAACACCATTTTCTGTCCAAACGGCATCATTTTATCAACAAAGGGAGCACTTATTTCCTATTAAATACAGGCTCAGGATTCTGGAGCTTCTTCGGAAGTCAGTGGAGCATCTTTTGATTTGTCTGTCTAAAAAAAACTGAGTACCAGGAGCACTTTTTTCAATATTTGAAGGGAAATCTCAACAAAAGAGGCTTCCCCGACACATTGACCCGAGAGCTCGACCTCGACTGACATTTTTCTGCGTTCGGTCAGCTTTCGTCTGCTAGGCATTATCCTGCCTCATTACTCTTTATGTTCTCATACTCTGTGCTCTTCACGCTTTGATATTATTACTTTCAGAACAACATTTGTTTAGAAAAATGAACTATAACACCATTTTCTGTCCAAACGGCATCATTTTATCAACAAAGGGAGCACTTATTTCCTATTAAATACAGGCTCAGGATTCTGGAGCTTCTTCGGAAGTCAGTGGAGCATCTTTTATTTTGTCTGTCTAAAAAAAAACTGAGTACCAGGAGCACTTTTTTCAATATTTGAAGGGAAATCTCAACAAAAGAGGCTTCCCCGACACATTGACCCGAGAGCTCGACCTCGACTGACATTTTTCTGCGTTCGGTCAGCTTTCGTCTGCTAGGCATTATCCTGCCTCATTACTCTTTATGTTCTCATACTCTGTGCTCTTCACGCTTTGATATTATTACTGAGAACAACATTTGTTTAGAAAAATGAACTATAACACCATTTTCTGTCCAAACGGCATCATTTTATCAACAAAGGGAGCACTTATTTCCTATTAAATACAGGCTCAGGATTCTGGAGCTTCTTCGGAAGTCAGTGGAGCATCTTTTATTTTGTCTGTCTAAAAAAAACTGAGTACCAGGAGCACTTTTTTCAATATTTGAAGGGAAATCTCAACAAAAGAGGCTTCCCCGACACATTGACCCGAGAGCTCGACCTCGACTGACATTTTTCTGCGTTCGGTCAGCTTTCGTCTGCTAGGCATTATCCTGCCTCATTACTCTTTATGTTCTCATACTCTGTGCTCTTCACGCTTTGATATTATTACTTTCAGAACAACATTTGTTTAGAAAAATGAACTATAATACCATTTTCTGTCCAAACGGCATCATTTTATCAACAAAGGGAGCACTTATTTCCTATTAAATACAGGCTCAGGATTCTGGAGCTTCTTCGGAAGTCAGTGGAGCATCTTTTGATTTGTCTGTCTAAAAAAAACTGAGTACCAGGAGCACTTTTTTCAATATTTGAAGGGAAATCTCAACAAAAGAGGCTTCCCCGACACATTGACCCGAGAGCTCGACCTCGACTGACATTTTTCTGCGTTCGGTCAGCTTTCGTCTGCTAGGCATTATCCTGCCTCATTACTCTTTATGTTCTCATACTCTGTGCTCTTCACGCTTTGATATTATTACTTTCAGAACAACATTTGTTTAGAAAAATGAACTATAACACCATTTTCTGTCCAAACGGCATCATTTTATCAACAAAGGGAGCACTTATTTCCTATTAAATACAGGCTCAGGATTCTGGAGCTTCTTCGGAAGTCAGTGGAGCATCTTTTATTTTGTCTGTCTAAAAAAAAACTGAGTACCAGGAGCACTTTTTTCAATATTTGAAGGGAAATCTCAACAAAAGAGGCTTCCCCGACACATTGACCCGAGAGCTCGACCTCGACTGACATTTTTCTGCGTTCGGTCAGCTTTCGTCTGCTAGGCATTATCCTGCCTCATTACTCTTTATGTTCTCATACTCTGTGCTTTTCACGCTTTGATATTATTACTGAGAACAACATTTGTTTAGAAAAATGAACTATAACACCATTTTCTGTCCAAACGGCATCATTTTATCAACAAAGGGAGCACTTATTTCCTATTAAATACAGGCTCAGGATTCTGGAGCTTCTTCGGAAGTCAGTGGAGCATCTTTTATTTTGTCTGTCTAAAAAAAACTGAGTACCAGGAGCACTTTTTTCAATATTTGAAGGGAAATCTCAACAAAAGAGGCTTCCCCGACACATTGACCCGAGAGCTCGACCTCGACTGACATTTTTCTGCGTTCGGTCAGCTTTCGTCTGCTAGGCATTATCCTGCCTCATTACTCTTTATGTTCTCATACTCTGTGCTCTTCACGCTTTGATATTATTACTTTCAGAACAACATTTGTTTAGAAAAATGAACTATAATACCATTTTCTGTCCAAACGGCATCATTTTATCAACAAAGGGAGCACTTATTTCCTATTAAATACAGGCTCAGGATTCTGGAGCTTCTTCGGAAGTCAGTGGAGCATCTTTTAATTTGTCTGTCTAAAAAAAAACTGAGTACCAGGAGCACTTTTTTCAATATTTGAAGGGAAATCTCAACAAAAGAGGCTTCCCCGACACATTGACCCGAGAGCTCGACCTCGACTGACATTCTTCTGCGTTCGGTCAGCTTTCGTCTTCTAGGCATTATCCTGCCTCATTACTCTTTATGTTCTCATACTCTGTGCTCTTCACGCTTTGATATTATTACTTTCAGAACAACATTTGTTTAGAAAAATGAACTATAACACCATTTTCTGTCCAAACGGCATCATTTTATCAACAAAGGGAGCACTTATTTCCTATTAAATACAGGCTCAGGGTTTTGGAGCTTCTTCGGAAGTCCCTGGAGCATCTTTTAATTTGTCTGTCCAAAAAAACTGAGTACCAGGAGCACTTTTTTCAATATTTGAAGGGAAATTTCAACAAAAGAGGCTTCCCCGACACATTGACCCGAGAGCTCGACCTCGACTGACATTTTTCTGCGTTCGGTCAGCTTTCGTCTGCTAGGCATTATCCTGCCTCATTACTCTTTATGTTCTCATACTCTGTGCTCTTCACGCTTTGATATTATTACTTTCAGAACAACATTTGTTTAGAAAAATGAACTATAACACCATTTTCTGTCCAAACGGCATCATTTTATCAACAAAGGGAGCACTTATTTCCTATTAAATACAGGCTCAGGGTTCTGGAGCTTCTTCGGAAGTCAGTGGAGCATCTTTTAATTTGTCTGTCTAAAAAAAAACTGAGTACCAGGAGCACTTTTTTCAATATTTGAAGGGAAATCTCAACAAAAGAGGCTTCCCCGACACATTGACCCGAGAGCTCGACCTCGACTGACATTTTTCTGCATTCGGTCAGCTTTCGTCTGCTAGGCATTATCCTGCCTCATTACTGTTTATGTTCTCATACTCTGTGCTCTTCACGCTTTGATATTATTACTTTCAGAACAACATTTGTTTAGAAAAATGAACTACAACACCATTTTCTGTCCAAACGGCATCATTTAATCAACAAAGGGAGCACTTACTTCCTATTAAATACAGGCTCAGGGTTCTGGAGCTTCTTCGGAAGTCAGTGGAGCATCTTTTAATTTGTCTGCCTAAAAAAAAACTGAGTACCAGGAGCACTTTTTTCAATATTTGAAGGAAATCTCAACAAAAGAGGCTTCCCCGACACATTGACCCGAGAGCTCGACCTCGACTGACATTTTTCTGCGTTCGGTCAGCTTTCATCTGCTAGGCATTATCCTGCCTCATTACTCTTTATGGTGTCATACTCTGTGCTCTTCACGCTTTGATATTATTACTTTTTATCAGCGGCAGTTAGCGTGAGCAAATCTTTGGAAATTTTTGTTTCTGGCTCCGATCGGCACTAGTATCGACCCTAAGATCAGTAGCAAGGATACTAGAAAGAATGGCTCTAACAGGACCGCGGGAGAAGCGTGGAGGACAGTGACAACGAGCTCTGTGACAACGAGCTCTGCCGCATCAAACCGGCTCAGCGTTCCTGTACGAACTCCGATCCGGGCTCTCTTTGGTTTGTTGGAAAGATCTCTGAAAGGCCAATCCCTTGATAACAGAAATCATAGAAAATGGCTTACAGAGGACTTTTTAAATAAATAAAACTTTGTTTCCCCCTTTTTCTTCCACCCGCGCCTGAATTTTCCAGCATCGCACGTCCAGCGGCAGTTAGCGTGAGCAAATCTTTGGAAATTTTTGTTTCTGGCTCCGAATCGGCACTTGTATCGAAGATCAATAGCAAGGATACTAGAAAGAATGGCTCTAACAGGACCGCGTGAGAAGCGTGGAGGACAGTGACAACGAGCCCTGCCGCATCAAACTGGCTCAGCGTTCCCGTACGAACTCCGATCCGGGCTCTCTTTGGTTTGTTGGAAAGATCTCTGAAAGGCCAATCCCTTGATAACTGAAATCGTAGAAAATGGCTTACAGATGACTTTTTAAATGAATAAAACTTTATTTCCCCCTTTTTCTTCCACCCGCGCCTGAATTTTCCAGCATCGCACGTCCAGCGGCAGTTAGCGTGAGCAAATCTTTGGAAATTTTTGTTTCTGGCTCCGAATCGGCACTAGTATCGACCCTAAGATCAATAGCAAGGATACTAGAAAGAATGGCTCTAACAGGACCGCGGGAGAAGCGTGGAGGACAGTGACAACGAGCCCTGCCGCATCAAACTGGCTCAGCGTTCCCGTACGAACTCCGATCCGGGCTCTCTTCGGTTTGTTGGAAAGATCTCTGAAAGGCCAATCCCTTGATAACTGAAATCGTAGAAATTGGCTTACAGAAGGCTTTTTAAATGAATAAAACCTTATTTCCCCCTTTTTTTTCCACCCGCGCCTGAATTTTCCAGCATCGCACGTCCAGCGGCAGTTAGCGTGAGCAAATCTTTGGAAATTTTTGTTTCTGGCTCCGAATCGGCACTAGTATCGACCCTAAGATCAATAGCAAGGATACTAGAAAGAATGGCTCTAACAGGACCGCGGGAGAAGCGTGGAGGACAGTGACAACGAGCCCTGCCGCATCAAACTGGCTCAGCATTCCCGTACGAACTCCGATCCGGGCTCTCTTCGGTTTGTTGGAAAGATCTCTGAAAGGCCAATCCCTTGATAACTGAAATCGTAGAAATTGGCTTACAGAAGGCTTTTTAAATGAATAAAACCTTATTTCCCCCTTTTTTTTCCACCCGCGCCTGAATTTTCCAGCATCGCACGTCCAGCGGCAGTTAGCGTGAGCAAATCTTTGGAAATTTTTGTTTCTGGCTCCGAATCGGCACTAGTATCGACCCTAAGATCAATAGCAAGGATACTAGAAAGAATGGCTCTAACAGGACCGCAGGAGAAGCGTGGAGGACAGTGACAACGAGCCCTGCCGCATCAAACTGGCTCCGCGTTCCCGTACGAACTCCGATCCGGGCTCTCTTTGGTTTGTTGGAAAGATCTCTGAAAGGCCAATCCCTTGATAACTGAAACCGTAGAAAATGGCTTCCAGAAGACTTTTTAAATGAGTAAAACTTTATTTCCCCCTTTTTCTTCCACCCGCGCCTGAATTTTCCAGCATCGCACGTCCAGCGGCAGTTAGCGTGAGCAAATATTTGGAAATTTTTGTTTCTGGCTCTGAATTGGCATTAGTATCGACCCTAAGATCAATAGCAAGGATACTAGAAAGAATGGCTCTAACAGGACAGCAGGAGAAGCGTGGAGGACAGTGACAACGAGCCCTGCCGCATCAAACTGGCTCAGCGTTCCCGTACGAACACTGATCCGGGCTCTCTTTGGTTTGTTGGAAAGACCACTGAAAGGCCAATCCTTTGATAACTGAAATCTTAGAAATTGGCTTACAGAAGACTTTATAAATGAGTAAAACTTCATTTCCCCCTTTTTCTTCCACCCACGCCTGAATTTTCCAGCATCGCACGTCCAGCGGCGGTTAACGTGAGCAAATCTTTGGAAATTTTTGTTTCTGGCTCCGAATCGGCACAAGTATCGACCCTAAGATCAATAGCAAGGATACTAGAAATAATGGCTCTAACAGGACCGCGGGAGAAGCGTGGAGGACAGTGACAACGAGCCCTGCCGGATCAAACTGGCTCAACGTTCCCGTACGAACTCCGATCCGGGCTCTCTTCGGTTTGTTGGAAAGATCTCTGAAAGGCCAATCTCTTGATAACTGAAATTGTAGAAAATGGCTTACAGAAGACTTTTTAAATGAATAAAACTTTATTTCCCCCTTTTTTCTTCTGCCCACGCCTGAATTTTCCAGCATCGCACGTCCAGCGGCACTTAGCATGAGCAAATCTTTGGAAATTTCCGTTTCTGGCTCTGAATCGGCACTTGTATCGACCCTAAGATCAATAGCAAGGATACTAGAAAGAATGGCTCTAACAGGACCGCGGGAGAAGCGTGGAGGACAGTGACAACGAGCCCTGCCGCATCAAACTGGCTCCGCGTTCCCGTACGAACTCCGATCCGGGCTCTCTTTGGTTTGTTGGAAAGATCTCTGAAAGGCCAATCCCTTGATAACTGAAACCGTAGAAAATGGCTTCCAGAAGACTTTTTAAATGAGTAAAACTTTATTTCCCCCTTTTTCTTCCACCCGCGCCTGAATTTTCCAGCATCGCACGTCCAGCGGCAGTTAGCGTGAGCAAATATTTGGAAATTTTTGTTTCTGGCTCTGAATTGGCATTAGTATCGACCCTAAGATCAATAGCAAGGATACTAGAAAGAATGGCTCTAACAGGACAGCGGGAGAAGCGTGGAGGACAGTGACAACGAGCCCTGCCGCATCAAACTGGCTCAGCGTTCCCGTACGAACACTGATCCGGGCTCTCTTTGGTTTGTTGGAAAGACCACTGAAAGGCCAATCCTTTGATAACTGAAATCTTAGAAATTGGCTTACAGAAGACTTTATAAATGAGTAAAACTTCATTTCCCCCTTTTTCTTCCACCCACGCCTGAATTTTCCAGCATCGCACGTCCAGCGGCAGTTAACGTGAGCAAACCTTTGGAAATTTTTGTTTCTGGCTCCGAATCGGCACAAGTATCGACCCTAAGATCAATAGCAAGGATACTAGAAATAATGGCTCTAACAGGACCGCGGGAGAAGCGTGGAGGACAGTGACAACGAGCCCTGCCGGATCAAACTGGCTCAACGTTCCCGTACGAACTCCGATCCGGGCTCTCTTTGGTTTGTTGGAAAGATCTCTGAAAGGCCAATCTCTTGATAACTGAAATTGTAGAAAATGGCTTACAGAAGACTTTTTAAATGAATAAAACTTTATTTCCCCCTTTTTTCTTCTGCCCGCGCCTGAATTTTCCAGCATCGCACGTCCAGCGGCACTTAGCATGAGCAAATCTTTGGAAATTTCCGTTTCTGGCTCTGAATCGGCACTTGTATCGACCCTAAGATCAATAGCAAGGATACTAGAAAGAATGGCTCTAACAGGACCGCGGGAGAAGCGTGCAGGACAGTGACAACGAGCCCTGCCGCATCAAACTGGCGCAGCGTTCCCGTACGAACTCCGATCCGGGCTCTCTTTGGTTTGTTGGAAAGATCTCTGAAAGGCCAATCCCTTGATAACTGAAATCGTGAAAAGTGGCTTACAGAGGACTACTTAAATGAGAAAACTTTATTTCCTCCACTTTCTTCCACCCGCGCCTGAATTTTCCAGCATCGCACGTCCAGCGGCAGTAAGCGTGAGCAAATCTTTGGAAATTTTCGTTTCTGGCTGCGAATCGGCACTAGTATCGACCCTAAGATCAATAGCAAGGATACTAGAAAGAATGGCTCTAACAGGACCGTGGGAGAAGCATGGAGGACAGTGACAACGAGCCCTGCCGCATCAAACTGGCTCAGCATTCCCGTACGAACTCCGATCCGGGCTCTCTTTGGTTTGTTGGAAAGATCTCCGAAAGGCCAATCCCTTGATAACTGAAATCATGGAATATGGCTTACAGAGGACTTCTTAAATGAGAAAACTTTATTTCCCCCACTTTCTTCCACCCGCGCCTGAATTTTCCAGCATCGCACGTCCAGCGGCAGTAAGCGTGAGCAAATCTTTGGAAATTTTGGTTTCTGGCTCCGAATCGGCACTAGTATCGACCCTAAGATCAATAGCAAGGATACTAGAAAGAATGGCTCTAACAGGACCGTGGGAGAAGCATGGAGGACAGTGACAACGAGCCCTGCCGCATCAAACTGGCTCAGCATTCCCGTACGAACTCCGATCCGGGCTCTCTTTGGTTTGTTGGAAAGATCTCCGAAAGGCCAATCCCTTGATAACTGAAATCATGGAATATGGCTTACAGAGGACTTCTTAAATGAGAAAACTTTATTTCCCCCACTTTCTTCCACCCGCGCCTGAATTTTCCAGCATCGCACGTCCAGCGGCAGTAAGCGTGAGCAAATCTTTGGAAATTTTGGTTTCTGGCTCCGAATCGGCACTAGTATCGACCCTAAGATCAATAGCAAGGATACTAGAAAGAATGGCTCTAACAGGACCGTGGGAGAAGCATGGAGGACAGTGACAACGAGCCCTGCCGCATCAAACTGGCTCAGCATTCCCGTACGAACTCCGATTCGGGCTCTCTTTGGTTTGTTGGAAAGATCTCCGAAAGGCCAATCCCTTGATAACTGAAATCATGGAATATGGCTTACAGAGGACTTCTTAAATGAGAAAACTTTATTTCCCCCACTTTCTTCCACCCGCGCCTGAATTTTCCAGCATCGCACGTCCAGCGGCAGTAAGCGTGAGCAAATCTTTGGAAATTTTGGTTTCTGGCTCCGAATCGGCACTAGTATCTACCCTAAGATCAATAGCGAGGATACTAGAAAGAATGGCTCTAACAGGACCGTGGGAGAAACATGAAGGACAGTGACAACGAGCCCTGCCGCATCAAACTGGCTCAGCATTCCCGTACGAACTCCGATCCGGGCTCTCTTTGGTTTGTTGGAAAGATCTCTGAAACGCCAAACCCTTGATAACTGAAATCATGGAAAATGGCTTACAGAGGACTTCTTAAATGAGTAAAACTTTGTTTCCCAATTTTCTTCCACCTGCGCCTGAATTTTCAAGCATCGCACGTCCAGCGGCAGTTAGCGTGAGCAAATCTTTTGAAATTTTTGTTTCTGGCTCCGAATTGGCACTAGTATCGACCCTAAGATCAATAGCAAGGATACTAGAAAGAATGGCTCTAACAGGACCGCGGGAGAAGCGTGGAGGACAGTGACAACGAGCCCTGCCGCATCAAACTGGCTCAGCATTCCCGTACGATCTCCGATCCGGGGTCTCTTTGGTTTGTTCGAAAGATCTCTGAACGGCCAATCCCTTGATAACTGAAATCGTAGAAAATGGCTTACAGAGGACTTTTTAAATGAAGAAAACTTTGTTTCCCCCTTTTTCTTCCACCCGCGCCTGAATTTCGAGCATCGCACGTCCAGCGGCAGTTAGCGTGAGCAAATCTTTGGAAATTTTTGTTTCTGGCTCCGAGTCGGCACTAGTATCGACCCTAAGATAAATAGCAAGGATACTAGAAAGAATGGCTCTAACAGGACCGCGGGAGAAGCGTGGAGGACAGTGACAACGAGCCCCGCCGCATCAAACTGGCTCAGTGTTCCCGTACGAACTCTGATCCGGGCTCTCTTTGGTTTGTTGGAAAGATCTCTGAAAGGCCAATCCCTTGATAACTGAAATCGTAGAAAATGGCTTATAGAGGACTTTTTAAATGAATAAAACTTTATTTCCCCCCTTTTTCTTCCACCCGCGTCTGAATTTTCCAGCATCGCACGTCCAGCGGCAGTTAGCGTGAGCAAATCTTTGGAAATTTTTGTTTCTGGCTCCGAATCGGCACTAGTATCAACCCTAAGATCAATAGTAAGGATACTAGAAAGAATGGCTCTAACAGGACCGCGGGAGAAGCGTGGAGGACAGTGACAACGAGCCCTGCCGCATCAAACTGGCTCAGCGTTCCCGTACGAACTCCGATCCGGGCTCTCTTTGGTTTGTTGGAAAGATATCTGAAAGGCCAATCCCTTGATAACTAAAATCATAGAACATGGCCTACAGAGGACTTTTTAAATGAATAAAACTTTATTTCCCCCCTTTTTCTTCCACCCGCGCCTGAATTTTCCAGCATCGCACGTCCAGCGGCAGTTAGCGTGAGCAAACCTTTGGAAATTTTTGTTTCTGGCTCCGAATCGGCCCTAGTATCGACCCTAAGATCAATAGCAAGGATACTAGAAAAAATGGCTCTAACAGGACCGCGGGAGAAGCGTGGATTTAAGCTTCATGGCCACTGGAGTGTTTGAAAACTCCAAAGGTATGAATGTTTTGGTGATTGGATGACCCTTTGTATGTGACTAACACTTCCATGTAGGATATTGATCAATGGTCACATATGAAGAAAGCTCCGTCCGTTGGTGGCGAACGCCAACGGAGTTGATGGAGTCGCGGAGAAGACATGGATCAAGGCTAAGGACATGCTAGATCCAAGCGAGTGTTGCTTGGTTAGATGTTAGCTTGAGTCCATAGGAAAAACCTGACTATCAAGGGGGTTCAAGTTGGTTCTCTTAGGTACTCAATAGTGTAGAGATCTTTGGATGCATTGTGAGTCTCTCGGACACTTGGAGTAGAAGAGAAGAAGTGGAGGAACCAAAAAGGATGAAGTTGGAGTCGAGGATCAAAGAGAAGATCAAGATCAGCTTCAGCAGAAGCCACGGTAAGATATGGTGCCAGTCACCGTATGATACGGTGACTGCGAGAAGAGAAGACCAGTGAAGGTGATGATCTGGCAGAGAAGAAGGAGTCACTGTACGATACGGTGAGGTGGTCACCGTATGATACGGTGGTCACCGTATGATTTCCAGAGACTTGGAAGTTGGCTGGAAGCTGAAGAGAAGAAGTCACCGTATGATACGGCGTGGGTCACCGTATGATACGGTGAACCCAGGAGATGAAGTCCAGAGAATGGAGTTGCTCTGGCAGGCGACAAAGGAGTCACCGTATGATACGGTGGATGGTACGGTAACTCTGTCGACAGACTGCTTTTTGGTAACGGCTAGTTTAAAGTTGGAGGCCTATATATAGCTGGTTATCTGCCCCTTTGAGGGTCTCTTGGCCACTAGAATAGTTGAGGAAGACAGGGAGAAGCCAAGAGCAAGAAGAGGAAGCACTTGAGAAGGATTTGGAGTGATCCTAAGTGCTTGAGAGAGTAACAAGTTGCATCCATTGATCTCTAGGCTAGGGAGTGCTTGAGAGAGTCAAGTTGAGCTGTTACTCTTGGTCTATGGCAAGGCCTAGACCGGTTAGGCATCGGTATTGAGCTGTCCAAGGAGATTGTGGAAGCCGACACAAGTTTGTACACGGTCTTGGAGCTTCCCGTGTGAAAGAAGCATCACTAGTGGAGTGCCTTTTGGCACGCATCACGTGCGGAGCCTTACCTCCGGAAGAGTACCCAGGAGAGAGCCCGGCGGGACTTGCCCGCGACTTCACTCGGAGGGTGAAGTGTGCTCTAGGAGGGATCGCCTTCGAGCGGAGGGACGGGGTCGAGACTCCGACGGGAGTGACCCAATGTGTAGTAGGGGAAGGCGCCATCCTTCCGAGACCACGGGAAAAATCATGAGCATTCCTATCTCTATCTCCTTTACTTACTAGCATTTACGCTTCAGCATTTACTTATGTGCTAGTAGAATTGCTTGATAGGTTGTCCCTTTACTACTTGGTAGAATTGCTTGATAGGTTGTCCCTTTACTACTTGGTAGAATTGCTTGCTAGGGTGTTGCTTGTTGCATAGACTAGATTGTGTGCGCGCATCGCTAGCTTCTTGTTGTCACCATATCCAGTCTTGCTAGCTTCACGTCTTAAGTACGATTGGGAGAAATTGTTGAGACACCGATTCACCCCCCCTCTCGGTGCCCTTGATCCTTTCAAGTGGTATCAGAGCCTCGTTGCTCAAATAGGGCTTAACCGCCTTGAGTAAGGATGCCGGGAGGAAGTGGACCACCCCCGTTCGATGGGACCGACTATGCCTATTGGAAAGCTCGCATGCAAGCTTACCTCGAGGCTCTCGATCCTATCGCATGGGAGGTTACGAGTTCCGGTGTCTCTCTAAGGACTCCCATTGGTACTCTTGATGTGAATCTCGCAAAGGCAAATGCTAAAGCTAAAAATACCTTGTTTGAAGCAATCACTAAAGAGGTCTTTGCTCGAGTCAAGTCCGCGGGTACCGCTCATGAAGTGTGGACTCAAATCCAACAAGTTCATGAGGGTTCCTCGGATGTGAAAGAGGAAAGATACTATGTCCTTAAGGACAAATATGATGCCTTTACCATGTCTTCAAATGAGCTAATCAATGATACTTAGTCTCGCTTGAATGTGCTTGTAGAGGATATCAACTCTCTTGGTGTGAAGGACAAGATTGATGATGGTGACCTTGTGCGGAAGATCATGAGGATTCTCCCAAGGGAGAAGTATGGAGCACTCATCAGATGTCTCTTCAACACCGACATGCGAGACCTCACCACCCACAAGCTACTTGGGAAGATCACCGCCTTCGAGAGCTACAACCTTGACAAGAAGCTTGATGAGAAGCCCTCTAAGAACCTTGCTTTTGCATCCGAGGGGTCAAGCAAAAAGATCAAGAAGAAGACTCAAAAGTCAAGCGATGATGAAGAAGAAGACTCTAGGAGCAAGTACAAGACAAGGAAGAGGTTTGTCAAAAAGGAGAGCTCTAGAGGCAAAGACAAGAGGAGATCATCTCGCAAGGGTCTCTTTGTTGGAGAGTGGGTCACGGATGATGATAGTGATGAAGAAGAAGAAAGTGATGACTCATCCTCCAAGGGGAAGAAAATGGCCGGCATAGCTCTCACCAACATCTCCGAGACTCTACCTCCACCACCTACTTGCTTGATGGCCAAAGATGATGATAGTAGTGATGATGAGAAGTGCGAGTCCGAGGAAGAGTTTGGTGAGGAGGATAAGCCCACATATGAGAAACTCTTGGATAGCATTCTCCTAACTGGTAAGATGCTCAAGAAAAAGGACAAGACCATTGCTCGGTTGGAGAAGGAACATGAAGTGGCCGCTTTCCGAGTCCGTCAACTTGAAGGTGAACTTAGGAACTTATCCATCTCTCACAAGGCTCTTGATAAGGACTATGACAAGCTTGAGGAGGACCACATGAAGCTCAAGGAGAAGTCCAAGTTACTAGAGGATGAGCTCAAGCACCTTTCCACTTCTCTCATAACCTTGGATGAAAGCTATGACAAGCTCAAGGTTGATCACATGAGGCTCAATGAGAAGTTCAAGGTTCTTGAGGAAGAACATCAATCCAACCTCGAAAAGAGTAACACTTCTCCTTCTAGTTCATCTATTTCCGATTCTTCGTATATTACTTGTGATGGACTAACTCCCTCTCTTGAGAGCATCTCTCTTGATGAGAACATATTGAAGGAATATCATCAACTCAAGGAGGAGAGAGCTTCGGTGATGGACGGCTTCGAAAGGCTCACAAGAGGAAGGACCATCCATAAGGAGATACTTGGTCGCAACCTTGTGAACAACCCCGGGCACAAGGGACTCGGCTCCTACCCCGCCGCCATCAACCTCATCGGCAAGAACAATGACATTCCACCTTGGGTAGTCCCCCTCATGGCGGACGACTACTATTGTGAGAAGTGTTGCCGTGACGGGCACACTAGCAAGAATTGTCCCAAGGTGAGAAGTTCCAAAGTTTTGCCTAACGCTAACTTGTTCCATGAGAATACACACTACAAGCTCTTTAGGGACAAGCGGGGCAAAGTGAAGGCAAAAGCTCTTGGATCACCCGACAAGAGGAGGATGATAAGGAAGATTTAGGTGCCCAAATGCATAGTTGACCTTGAGAGGCCAACCAAGTGCGAGTGGGCTTCCAAGACCAAGACCTAGACGGGTGATGGTGGTGGACCGTGTGCCATGATGATGATCCTTGAACGTCCACCACAAGCTTTGAGTGCTTCATCGACAAATCTACTCTTCAAGGAGGTAACTTGTATCATAGTATTTTTTTCTTGCATTGCTTGCATGGTAGTTAGATACTCCTTTGTGAACGAGTATGTTTGCATCCATGCATGTGTAAATAACTAAAAAGAAAAGAACAAAAAAATTAGTTCGAGGTCTAACTTTCTCAAGATAGCTATGAGCAAGGGGGATGCTTGAGTTGGTGGACCGAAGGACTCAAGGCAAGGTTTGGCTCATAGTGAGTAAGCTTGAGAGAGGCTCAAAGTTGACCTTGAGTAGGTTTCCTTTATGCGTTGTCTTAACTTTGCTTGCATATCACATGGCATATTTACTTTTCCTTGCATTTGTATGATATGCTTGTCTCATGCATTGCATATAGGAAATCACAAAGGAGTGATCACACTATGAGGAAGTGCTTCATTCCTAACATGATCTCACATCTCATAGAAGTGTGACAAAAGAAAAGAATTGCGCTTCATGCCCATTGAGTCTTGCTAAATGATCCTCAAGGTTAAATCTACTTGCACGGATCATAGGCAAAGGGCTCATACATACCCCTCCTTTAGTTTTATCCATTTTGGTTCTTATTAATTGCATCTTATTTGCCGTTTGAAAAATTACTATAAGCCTATGCGCAACCTATATTGGTTTATTTTCAAAGGAGTGTTTGAGTGTTCCCTTTCTAGTCCATGCATGGTGTTTATTTGGTTTTTGTGTGAGATGTATGGACTTAGAAAGAAATTCCTTGAATTCAGCTTTTCTGGTGTTCACTGTATCATACGGTGGTAGTCACTGTAATATGCGTTGAGGCTTCGTGCCTCTGATCTTCTCTGAGCTGGCATTTACTGTCACCGTATCATGCGGAGCCAGTCACCGTATGATACGGTGACCGTGGTTTCTGCGCCAGCTCTTGGAGGTCACCGCATCTTACAGTGCCTATCGTCGCATCATACGGTGACTAAGCATTGACCGTTATATCATTTCCAATCTGAGCCGTTGATTCAAAATATGATTAAATCTCGGCCGTTCATCCCTGTTTGCCCTAACCCACCGTAACACCGCTCCCGTTACTATGCATCATTGCCGCCACCGTACACGCCGTCACCCGCGCGCGCGCGCACCGCCGCCCTCTCTGTCGCCGTACGCCGTCGCGCCCCTTCGCTGCCGACGAGCTCGCCGTGCCCGCACACCACTCCACCACCAGCAGCCGCGCCCGCTCCTCTGCTCCACGCACCCACGCGCTGCTGTTCCACCGCACACGCACCGCCGCATGCCACCATAGCCGTCGTGCCGCGCCATCGCCTTGAGCCGCCACTGTTGAGCCGCCGTCGACGACTTCCTGAGCGCCGCCACGAGCTGCTGCTCGCGCCCAGGAAGGAGAAGGAGGACCGAGCCCGAGCTTTACCTCGTCGTCTTCGTCGCCTCTCTCCGCTCCGGTGAGGCTTCGCCAAAATTGTTTCTTTCCTGGCGAAATTGATTCAATTGCTCGCAATGCATAGTAGCAGGAATCCATACCTATGGCAATTTGATAGCCATTCACTCCATTCATCGATGTTTTGCCCAAAAATTGTTAGGAGTTCATCTATTTCTAGCATGTTTAGCATTTGTGCTTATACCCCTGTATGCTAGTTTAGATGAATTTCCAACCTAGATGTTGTATTTGTCATAAAGTTCATACTTTTATTACGGCATGTAGGTCCTAGTGTCATGATCGAGCATAATTGCCTTCTACTTAATCATGTCACTAGTTGTTGATCCTCAATTAGTGTCACATTGAGTCATTTGCCTATCTTTATGTGCACTAGTTGATCTTGGTAGAATACATTGGATGCCTCGTGCCCACGGATTGTTTGAGGTAGACGGTAGGTGGTGACAGCCCTATTCGTCCTCGGTATCCCTCCACGTTCGGGTACGGCGTAGAGCTGTAGACCGGAGTCGCCTGGCAGACCAGGGGTAAGCCGGTGCCCAATTTGCTTGAGTGCATATGCCTAAACCTTAGTTGATGTACATGTATGTGTATGTTGTCTACTGTGCTATTGTATAATAAAGTACACTAGGAACTTAGCTCTTTTCTTTGTTCTTCTCCACTTGGCTATATTAGAGTTGATCCCTTTCTTGTGTGTCACACTACCTATATATTATTGTTTAGCTATGCATGGACTGTGATCCATTTAAATGTAGACATTAACTATGAGCATAGTACTCTCTTAACCATCGTCTTCCCTGCGGAAAATATAAATTACGATACCTTGGAATACTTCCGGGTGAAATGCTACAACGGTATTCTCCGTGCGCTTGCAGATTTATCTATGATCGTTAAGAAATACCAACAAGCATTTCTGGCGCCGTTGCCGGGGAAGACACTTGGTTTAGGAGTTTACAAATGCTCTTAGTTATATCTGCAAATACATGGTCATAGCCCATACAGGCTATCACTTGCTTGTTTTCTCTTCATGTGAAAACAGGGTAGTGCATGATGGATTCGAATTGCCGAGAAACTGCACTAAAAATCTGAAAGATCCATGGCAATCGAACTCGTCATAATGTCTTGCTCATCGGACATAAAACGATGACGCCCTTGCCGACAGGAAAATCGGTAGTTATCTCATATTTGATTTTTCCAATTGCATATTTGGTTTTCCTTTAATTTGAATTCAATTGCATTTGCATGTTTGATTTTTCCAAATCATTTTGCATGTTGGATTTTTTCCAACCTTTTTTTTAAATAAAATAATTTGAGACATTTGTTTTTGGAGAAAATAATTTTTGGGCATAAATTCCAGCTGAGCTTTGGTCAATCCTCCACTACCCAAAAAAAAAAAACATAGACTCGATGGAGGCTTTGAGCCAAGCTTGGGGGGGAGAGTCCCTATCAATGGGTCACCCGACATGACATGGCCATTATTAGCACCTTGTCTTATTTCCCATCGGCCACTTGTCATTGTTTCTCCCCAAATACAGCCATCGAATTTCAAGTTTACAAATAAAAGGCCGAGTGGTGATGTTTTTCATACCAAATCCATTTCATTCACCACCCAAATGCCCTTCTCATCCTCTTTACTCTTATTTCTCCAAATTTTCTCAAATTCAACAAAAAGATTTCCCACTTCTTTGTTTTGCATCTGCAAGTTGCGCTCAAGCTTGGCAAGAGAAACCAACGGGCGTGCTGGATTTGATTACACTAACATAACCCGTTCCGAGTTTGTTCTTGTTTGTTTTTGCTCTTTGTTGCAGCCATGAGGAAAGAAACCAAGCAGTTGTTGGGGCACTCAAGCAAGAACTAAGCTTGGGGGGGAGAGGACTCCCCCAATGAGGTAACTTGTATCTTTTCTTTGTTTTCTTGGATAAAAAAATAAAAAATAATAATAATAAATAAAAGTAGTTTTTTGTTTTCTATGCGCGATAAGAATGTTTTAGTTCTCCTTGTTGAGATGATGAACAGTTGCTCTGTCTTATCTCAATCTTGTGCCTGTCGCAATTTAGTACTCTTCCAAGTTTTGAGTTTGTTGGTTGCACTTCTTATTCTTGAACCTGAAACTCATGGGTAGCAAAATGCATGATCCAAGTCTAGATTGTTGTGAGATATGACACGATATAATATAGTTTCTACGCTCTTTTTCTTAGTAAGACTTATATTCCAGAGAATTTTTTTTTTCAAAACTATAAAACCCAAAGTTCCTCAACGATGAAAATTCCTACCAAAGCTATATGTTGATTTCATTGCAAAACCTCTTTACATATGCTGCTTGTTTTCACATTGAGCTTTTTCAAAATTGTTGTGACCCTTGGAGATGCTTGACATACTTTTATGATCAAGATCACGTACACTCCACCATATACATATGCTTAACTTCGACACTGGAGATAAGCATCACATTTCCCCTCATTCCAGAAAATAAATACCCCATTTGGTTTGTACCTCTCTCTCTTCAAGTTCCATTGCAAAAAGAGGAATGGCTATGCAAAAAGAAAAAAAAAAGAAAAAAAACTTGCTCACTCAAGTAGAGCATGGTCAAAAAAAAAAAAAAGAGATAGCCATGCCCTCAAAATTCAAAAAAAAAAAAAAGAGAGAGAAGGTATACAAAATGAGTAATCATATTTCCTCCATCATCCCCATATCCACACACATGCACATCTTGATCAGATTGTATGACTTGTTTTTCTCCTTGGATCCGGTCTTTTGATTTAGCAATATATGTGATACAAGTTTGCCTCACTTTACCCCTACCAAGACCCACATATATAAAACTATTAGAAGTAGGTGGAAAAGAGGCAACGCAATGCCTTGGTAAGGAATCATACACATTGAGCGATTCGAGAGAATCATTTGAGGAACTTTGTTTTTATTTTGCAAAATCTTTTGAAAACCTCTGGAATGAAAGTTTAACAAAGAATGAGTAAATAGTACTCTACAAACCGTTCTGTCTCTCAACCGCCCAAGACAAGGAGAAGCAATAAGCCCCATGAGGACTAAGGGGAAGAGTAAGTTGCCATGCCAGCTTATTCAATTCAAGGAAGACTATTTTGTTGTACGCATGGTACTTTTGCGGAGTAAGACATGGTAGCAATTCCTGATCAACACAACCGAATCTTTAGCTTTGCTCGGGACGAGCAAAGGTTTAAGCTTGGGGGGTTTGTTGACGGTCTTTAAGTACCAACTTCGACCGCTAACATTTCTACAAATAAAGGAGAATTAGCATTTCTTATACGCATAATTATTTAAACTAATAAAGTTCCACGAGTTTTGGTAGATTTCTTTATGCAGGTGTATTTCAAAGGAAAATGGGTTGATCTCGGAAGATATTGTCTCACGACATCGAGACGAATCAAAGAGGCAATGGGAAATCATGAAATAATTATTCAAATGACAAATTTGATATCGCCATGTTGAAGCCCTCGTCGAGATAGTCAAAATAGACTTTTGGTTCACCCAATTTGGAGTTTGGGAGGAGAAATTATGCCACGAAGAAGATTTCAGCAAATGCTGAAAATAGTTGGCCGGCCGGCCACCCCCCTAGGCCGGCCGGCCTGGACTTGTCTCCAAATGGCCCAAGCTTCCTCCATTGGGCTACATATAGTCCAAAACATTAAGCCCAAGTGTCAATTCAGTGGGTGAACAACCGACATTCCAGAAGGTGGGCTTTTGGGCCTAAACTTGAAGATTACTCCACCATAACCGCCCCCAAGCGCTAGCCGACTTCGGAACCGCCACCACGGAGCAATCTGGAGCGTCCACACGGAAGGTGGTGGCCAACCGCCACAATGTGTGGCCGGCCGGCCTGCCACCTAAGCCGGCCGGCCTACCTTGGCGGCCAATCCTCCTCAACCGCCTCTCACTTGCTCTATTTAATCCCCTCTCTCATTTGGGGCTATAAATAGAGGGGTGCTCGGCCGGCTACAACACAAAACCAAGTAGAGAGATCACACTCTTGCATTAGTTTAGTCTCCAAGCTCTAGTGGAGTTAGGCTTAGAGTAGAGCTACTCTAGTTCCCGTCTTGGAGATTCTGGTATGGCTCTTGTATCATTTTCTCTTTTTGCGACTTTATTCTATTTAATAATATTATTCTTTTCATATAGTCTTGTCTTGGTTAAGCGTTCCTTGTTTGGTTGTGGACCCTTGGCTTGCTTATGTAATAGAGTAATTATAATCTTCTTATATAGTGCTAGTGTGATATTCATATGCTTGTTATGTGAGTATTGCCTAGAGGACTGGCAGTATGGACATAATTGCCTTATTGTCACGTGTCCTAGTACATAGTATACCATGACATGTATATACTTAGGGTTTACATGCATTTGCATATCCAAGCATGAGTCCAGTGATCTTTATGATTATGCTCTAGATCCATATCATCGCCTAGGGGTTTTAGAGTAATGTTTTAGCAATGCAAGCATGGTGCTTGGATTGGTAGAATACATTGGATGCCTCGTGCCCCACGGATTGTTTGAGGTAGACGTTAGGTGGTGACAGCCCTATTCGTCCTCGGTATCCCTCCACGTTCGGGTACGACGTAGAGATGTAGACCGGAGTCGCCAGGCAGACCAGGGGTAAGCCGGTGCCCAATTTGCTTGAGTGCATATGCCTAAACCTTAGTTGATGTACACTATGTGAATGTTGTATACTATGCCACTGTATAATAAAGTACACTAGGAACTTCGCTCTTTTCTTTGTTCTTCTCCACTTGGCTATGGATGTATATTAGAGTTGATCCCTTTCTTGTGTGTCACACTACCTATATATTATTGTTTAGCTATGCATGGACTGTGATCCATTTAAATGTAGACACTAACTATGAGTATAGTACTCTCTTAACCATCGTCTTCCCTGTGGAAAATATAAATTACGATACCTTGGAATACTTCCGGGTGAAATGCTACAACGGTATTCTCCGTGCGCTTGCGGATTTATCTGTGATCGTTAAGAAATACCAACAACCGCTCAAAGTTGTTGTAAGGACGTCAAACGTGAGACCGGTTATGTAAAATGAGCCTAACTTCTCCGTCTGATGTCAGAATTGGGCATTGTTTTTTTTGTTGGACAGAGTACAGCAAGGCCAACACCTGGAGAAGCCAATTTCAAGCCTAATAATTTTTTTTCAAAAAGAAATTAAGGTGGTACTTCTCTCTCAGCCGTCCCATCTTCCTCCACCGAAGAGTATTTTTTCAGCATCGCTCATCCTTCATCTAGGTGGGCGCAGCGAAGCCTGTGGTGCGGCCCGAGCATGATCTGTTGCATTTGCGGGTAACAAACACACCGTGGCACCTTCTCCATCAGACTCGGCAAAGTGGCCATTCTCTTAACACGCAGTTACGAGCGTTTCGGTGGCTTACATAGATTTTAGTGAATATTCGGAGCACCTTTCGCTACATTGGATTGTTCGCTTACAAAAAAGACAAACAATCCTCTAATCACTGGGTAGGAACTGACCGGAGACCGAGCATCAAAGTCCAGGTGAGCTCTCCTTGGGTGCATACCGCTCAAAGTTGTTGTAAGGACGTCAAACGTGAGACCGGTTATGTAAAATGAGCCTAACTTCTCCGTCTGATGTCCGAATTGGGCGCTCTTTTTTTGTTGGACAGAGTACAGCAAGGCCAACACCTAGAGAAGTGAATTTCAAGCCTAATAATTCTTCTTCAAAAAAAAATTATGGTGTTACTTCTCTCTCAGCCGTCCCATCTTCCTCCACCGAAGAGTATTTTTTCAGCATCGCTCATCCTTCATCTAGGTGGGCGCAGCGAAGCCTGTGGTGCGGCCCGAGCATGATCTGTTGCATTTGCGGGTAACAAACACACCGTGGCACCTTCTCCATCAGACTCGGCAAAGTGGCCATTCTCTTAACACGCAGTTACGAGCGTTTCGGTGGCTTACATAGATTTTAGTGAATATTCGGAGCACCTTTCGCTACATTGGATTGTTCGCTTACAAAAAAGACAAACAATCCTCTAATCACTGGGTAGGAACTGACCGGAGACTGAGCATCAAAGTCCAGGTGAGCTCTCCTTGGGTGCATACCGCTCAAAGTTGTTGTAAGGACGTCAAACGTGAGACCGGTTATGTAAAATGAGCCTAACTTCTCCGTCTGATGTCCGAATTGGGCGCTCTTTTTTTGTTGGACAGAGTACAGGAAGGCCAACACCTAGAGAAGTGAATTTCAAGCCTAATAATTCTTCTTCAAAAAAAAATTATGGTGTTACTTCTCTCTCAGCCGTCCCATCTTCCTCCACCGAAGAGTATTTTTTCAGCATCGCTCATCCTTCATCTAGGTGGGCGCAGCGAAGCCTGTGGTGCGGCCCGAGCATGATCCGTTGCATTTGCGGGTAACAAACACACCATGGCACCTTCTCCATCAGACTCGGCAAAGTGGCCATTCTCTTAACACGCTGTTACGAGCGTTTCGGTGGCTTACATAGATTTTAGTGAATATTCGGAGCACCTTTCGCTACATTGGATTGTTTGCTTACAAAAAAGACAAACAATCCTCTAATCACTGGGTAGGAATTGACTGGAGATCGAGCATCGAAGTCCAGGTGAGCTCTCCTTGGGTGGATACCGCTCAAAGTTGTTGTCAGGACGTCAAACGTGAGACCGGTTATGTAAAATGAGCCTACCTTCTGCTTCTGATGTCCGAATTGGGCGCTCTTTTTTTTTTTTGGACAGAGTAAAGCGAGGCCAACACCTAGAGAAGCGAATTTCAAGCCTAATAATTCTTCTTCAAAAAGAAATTATGGTGGTACTTCTCTCTCAGCCGTCCCATCTTCCCCCACCGAAGAGTATTTTTTCAGCATCGCTCATCCTTCATCTAGGTGGGCGCAGCGAAGCCTGTGGTGCGGCCCGAGCATGATCCGTTGCATTTGCGGGTAACAAACACACCATGGCACCTTCTCCATCAGACTCGGCAAAGTGGGCATTCTCTTAACACGCAGTTACGAGCGTTCCGGTGGCTTACATAGATTTTAGTGAATATTCGGAGCACCTTTCGCTACATTGGATTGTTCGCTTACAAAAAAAGACAACAATCCTCTGATCACTGGGTAGGAACTGACCGGAGGTCGAGCATCGAAGTCCAGGTGAGCTCTCCTTGGGAGACTGGTTATGTAAAATGAGCCTAACTTCTCCGTCTGATGTCCGAATTGGGCGCTCTTTTTTTTGTTGGACAGAGTACAGCAAGGCCAACACCAAGAGAAGCGAATTTCAAGCCAAATAATTTTTCTTCAAAAAGAAATTAAGGTGGTACTTCTCTCTCAGCCGTCCCATCTTCCTCCACCGAAGAGTATTTTCTCAGCATCGCTCATCCTTCATCTAGGTGGGCGCAGCGAAGCCTGTGGTGCGGCCCGAGCATGATCCGTTGCATTTGCGGGTAACAAACACACCATGGCACCTTCTCCATCAGACTCGGCAAAGTGGGCATTCTCTTAACACGCAGTTACGAGCGTTCTGGTGGCTTACATAGATTTTAGTGAATATTCGGAGCACCTTTCGCTACATTGGATTGTTCGCTTACAAAAAAGGTAACAATCCTCTGATCACTGGGTAGGAACTGACCAGAGGTCGAGCATCGAAGTCCAGGTGAGCTCTCCTTGGGTGCATACCGCTCAAAGTTGTTGTAAGGACGTCAAACGTGAGACCGGTTATGTAAAATGAGCCTAACTTCTCCGTCTGATGTCCGAATTGGGCGCTCTTTTTTTTGTTGGACAGAGTACAGCAAGGCCAAGACCTAGACAAGAGAATTTCAAGCCAAATAATTTTTCTTCAAAAAGAAATTAAGGTGGTACTTCTCTCTCAGCCGTCACATCTTCCTCCACCGAAGAGTATTTTTTCACCATCGCTCATCCTTCATCTATGTGGGCGCAGCGAAGCCTGTGGTGCGGCCCGAGCATGATCCGTTGCATTTGCGGGTAACAAACACACCATGGCACCTTCTCCATCAGACTCGGCAAAGTGGGCATTCTCTTAACACGCAGTTACGAGCGTTCCGGTGGCTTACATAGATTTTAGTGAATATTCGGAGCACCTTTCGCTACATTGGATTGTTCGCTTACAAATAAAGACAACAATCCTCTGATCACTGGGTAGGAACTGACCGGAGGTCGAGCATCGAAGTCCAGGTGAGCTCTCCTTGGGTGCATACCGCTCAAAGTTGTTGTAAGGACGTCAAACGTGAGACCGGTTATGTAAAATGAGCCTAACTTCTCCGTCTGATGTCCGAATTGGGCGCTCTTTTTTTTGGTGGACAGAGTACAGCAAGGCCAGGACCTAGAGAAGCGAATTTCAAGCCAAATAATTTTTCTTCAAAAAGAAATTAAGGTGGTACTCTCTCAGCCGTCATATCTTCCTCCACCGAAGAGTATTTTTTCACCATCGCTCATCCTTCATCTATGTGGGCGCAGCGAGGCCTGTGGTGCGGCCCGAGCATGATCCGTTGCATTTGCGGGTAACAAACACATCATGGCACCTTCTCCATCAGACTCGGCAAAGTGGGCATTCTCTTAACACGCAGTTACGAGCGTTCTGGTGGCTTACATAGATTTTAGTGAATATTCGGAGCACCTTTCGCTACATTGGATTGTTCGCTTACAAAAAAGATAACAATCCTCTGATCACTGGGTAGGAACTGCCCAGAGGTGGAGCATCGAAGTCCAGGTGAGCTCTCCTTGGGTGCATACTGCTCAAAGTTGTTGTAAGGTGTTGGCGGTCGTTAAACCATGTTTTGACCGCCACCCTACCGGTAAATAAATACATAACACCAAGATTTTGTGCATAGTAGTTAGGAATAATGCTACTCCACAGGTTTTGGTGAATATTTGGATGCAGGAGTGAATAATGGAGAAAAGTGAGCCCAGTCCGGGAAATACCCTGGCCGGCCGGCCCCACCCTAGGCCGGCCGGCCCCACCTGGTGGCCGCAGGCCCCAGGTTTCCTCCAGTGGGCTGGAAAATAATCTTCAACGCATAATTCAAGCCCAGCCCGGCAGAATTCCACTGTCATTCTAGAAGGTGGGCCATTTGGGCCTTTACTTGGCCCTCACTTCAATTCTGCCGACCCCAGCAAGGAACCGACCTTCAGACCGCCTTCAGGGAGTGATCTGGAGCGTCCAGGAGCAAGTCGGTGGCAAACCGCCACAGGGGACGGCCGGCCGGCCCCCCCTAGGCCGGCCGACCGACTTTGTCGCCGCCGCCTCTCCAAAGTCGGCCAGGGTGCTTCCACCGCCTTCACAAGCTATAAATTGGACCCCTCGGCCTCCGAAGCAATTCGCACCATCACACTTCATCCAAGTGTTCATTAGTTTAGTTGAGTAGTAGCTTTGGGAGTTAGAGTAGAGTAGAGTAGCGTGAGAGCTCTCTCGGGCTTCCGGAGTATTCTCGGAGTTCGGTATAGTTCTTTGTATCTTACTCTTGAGATATTATTTTATTCAATATAATTATATTTAGTTTTATCTTTATTTATTTATTTTAGTAGTTCTTTTCTATTTAGTTTATTTATTCGTTAAGTAAGTGCTCGTAGAAGTCTTGTTGTGGGATTCGTGATTGTTGGAATAGCGAGTACGAGAGAGTGCCGTCGTCGGAGATGACGTCGTGTGAAATCTGTGCTTGTTCATTCTTAGATAGGACTGCTCCGTTGATCAAGAGTAGCTCCTCTAGGCGGGTTGTAAGCGTGGCGCTTAGATCTTGGCCTATGCACGTTTGGCACCCAACCCCACGGAGGACGGTAGCCGCGAGTGTATGTGACAGCTGCACCGGTCTCTGTAATCCACCACGTCCGGGTTGGACTCAGCAGGGTCTTAATTATAGCATACGGTTCCCTAGGTTTGAACTAGCTTCATCAGTTAACCTAGCACGTGTGTGCCCCGAAACGACATGACTTGTATGTGTATGAGCTTAGCTAGAGTAAATAATCTTTGTAGACTTGACTGCTAGAAAAGTAAATAATAGATGAACATACAGGTAGCCTTAACTCTATCTCGTTGCTCTCCCAAATGTATACTATGATTTATTTCTTTTATTACCTTGGATTTGAGGATGTGTGTGCCACCCTTATCTATCATGCCTATCTTACCCCCGTCTCAAGTATAGTTGATACATTATTTCTTTCTCCAAATTATCCAATGCATAGCTATTATTCAGCTTCCTTTTGCTCTACTTCCCTGCGGAAATATAAATACGATAACCCTGGAATACTCCAAGGTGAAATGCAACAATGGTGATCCGTGCGCTTGCGGAATTAATGAATTTAATTTTATCGCATAAGAACCGCCAACAAGCATTTCTGGCGCCGTTGCCGGGGAAGTAGCAGCTAGGAACTGAATAAATGCATTGAAGTTTCTGAGAAGAATAATTATCACTTACTTTTGCGGGCTTACCCTTGTCCTGGTTTTTCTTCTTGTGAAAATTTGAAACAGGACTGTGCATGACTGGTTTCGACCTACCAGAAAACTTCCACTCAGATCCAGAGCAGTTCTTGAGGAAAGTTCGAGCAAAACTCACCAAACAGATCCGCAAGAACGCTCTGGCTCTCGAATCGTCTCCTCCACCGGTTGTCAGGGCCTCCTCAACGAACAACACCATGGCCGACCCCGTTGTTGAGAAGACGATCAATGACTTCTCCGCGCCGACTACGGAGAACATCCGCGTGGGTCCCAACCCGCGCATCACCAACAAGGACTACGAGCTCAAGCCAGCCTTGATCAACATGGTCTTGGCTAGTCCTTTCTGTGGGAAGCCGTCGGAGGATGCAAATGCTCACCTCCAAAGGTTCATGATGACGTGCAACACTTTCGTTATAAAGGATGCACCTCAGGACGCTATCCGACTGCAGCTTTTCCCATTCTCTCTGTTGGGGAAGGCTCTTCGGTGGTTCTACGCGAACCAAGAGTCTCTCGACACGTGGACGGCATGCTCCAATGCCTTCCTCGCCAAGTTCTTCCCGCCGGGCAAGACGACTGCCCTGCGGAATAAGATATCGGGCTTCCAACGGCTCGCAGATGAGTCGACCGCGGAAGCCTGGGACAGGATGCAGGAGTACGTTCTCTCATGCCCACACCATGGCATGGAGGAATGGCTCCTCATACAGAGTTTCTACCACGGTTTGAGGCCGTCCGCTCGAGAGCACCTCGACGCCGCAGCAGGCGGCTCCTTCTTCTCCCTTAGCGTGAAGAACGCTAAGAAGTTGATTGAGAAGGTGGCGACCAACCAGACTCATGGTGAACGCCAAGCGGCGAGCACCAAGACCCGTGGAGTGCACCAAGTGGAGACGATGGACATGCTCGCCATCAAGCTCGATCAGCTACTCCGCAAGGTGGAGTCTCCACAGGACCTGCAAGTTGCGGATTCCCGCATGACATGTGAGGAATGCGGCAACGTGGGGCATATGGGCATCAATTGCCCAAATGCGAGAGAGGAATGCAATTTCCTCAACAATGGCAATGGGTACCGCTCCCAGAACAACTACGGCTGGAACTCCAGGCCCGACCTCTCCTTCAACAAGAATCAGGGAGGTAACAATGGTAATCTTTCCCGTTATGAGCCCTCTGTCAAAGATCTAGTTCTCGGCCAGGTCAAGATCAATGACAGCATTAGTAAGAAATTTCTTACTACCGACAAGGCTTTAGAGAGCATAGATGCCACGCTAGAGTCGTTCAGCACTGCTCTGCAAAATCAGCTAAGCCATAACAAGATGCTAGAAACACAAATAGCGCAAATAGCTTCAGCTGTGCAGGCTCCTCGTACGAAGGAGAGTGTTAGTGCTATCACCACCAGGGGAGGAAGAGGTACTGTGGACCCACCATACCCCAAGGGTGCAGAGAGAAAGACACCAAATGCAGCCCCCAAGGAGAAGGCCGGTAAAAAGGTTCCAGAAAAGAAGGTCCCTGAAGAGGAAGGCGCCGAGAAGGAGAGCTCCGAGGAGGAACCAACGACAGATCCTCCCGTTGAGCAAGCTCCACCTAAGGCAGCACCCCATGAGTATTTTGACACTACAGGCCTGCCTTACCCCGACCGCAGGAAGAAGCTCACTGTGGATGAGCGCTTTGATAAATTTGTTGAGGCTATCCGACATATATATGTGCATATTCCGCTGCTTGATGCCATGCAGGTACCTACTTACACTAGGTATTTCCGGGACATCCTCAACAACAAGCGCCCCATTCCAGCAATGGAGGTAGTGAAGCTTACAGAAGAATGCAGCGCAGCCATTCTGAACATTCTTCCGGAGAAGAAGAAGGATCCAGGATGCCCTACTATCCCGTGTTCGATTGGCAGCCAGCACTTCTCTCAAGCGCTTTGTGACTTGGGTGCAAGCGTGAGCGTTATGCCCAAGACGGTATATGACAGGTTAAACTGTCCATTATCGCCTACGGCTATGTGCTTGCAGCTCGCAGATCAGTCCGTTCGTCATCCTGCGGGCATTGCCGAAGACGTCCCCGTACAGATCAGAAACTTCTTCGTCCCCGTCGACTTCGTTGTGCTGGATATGGAAGTGGATGTCAAGACCCCTCTCATCCTTGGGAGGCCGTTCTTGAGCACCACCAATGTCAACATCGACGTGGGGGCAGGAGAGATCCACTTGGACTTCAACGGCAGGGAAGAGACGTTCAGCTTCAAGCCTAAGGTTGAACAATGCAAGCAAGTACGGGTCATAGAGATGTGGTCCAACTCATCACATAGCTTGAGATATCCATCCTCTTGATCCCGAGAAGAAGAACCTTCACCAACACGAGATGATGATTGAGCTTGAGGTAGAGGTTGAGCTTCAATGATGGCCCCATAAATCCGGAATCAAACTGCAAGGTCCCATCAGCAAATGCCTTGAGCATGTTGTACAGAGTGTTAACAAGCACCCCTGACTGATTAATGAAAGCTTTGTGAACCGCAGTATTCACAACTTCATCCAACAGAGCTTGATCTGGCATCTTCGCAGCTTTGATTGTAGCCAATTCTTCTGCTCTCATCACCACTGGCGAAGCCAACACTGATGTAATCTTGCCACGTGTCATCTTGATGGTCTCAAATTACTTCACTTGGCAATCATACAGATAACTCTGGTATGCCTTTTTCTGATCCAAAGACATCTTCTCCCAAGCATTGAGCTCATTGTTGCCAGTGACTTCAGAAGCATCTTTATCATCTCGAACAAATGGAGCAGGAATCATGATCTTGTTGCCCTTTGTATCAACGAGCAAAGTACCATCGTCAGCAACAGCTTGAACGAACGCCATCTGTTTCTAAGAACTTGATCTGTACCACCGGGCGTGCCAAAAAGTGTGTTGACGGTAAAATGTGTGTTCTACCGCTCGCACACGCGGCCTGGGAGATTTGCTTCACTCCGTTCAGGACCAAAACTTGGAACGCGGTGAATTCCGAAGCGTGCCAGTCGATTTTCCCTGCAAATCGACAAAGACAAGAAAAAGCGTGTAAAATTCCCGGACTATCGGCCCCGGACAGGCCGATGCGTAACCGCAGCCGATGTTAGTGAATAAAAGATAATAAAATAAGCGCTCGGCTGTCGGCTAGAAACGAATCGACATGTCGCAACAATAAATATTTGCGCGATAAATAAAGCAATGCATCCATCAGATCGGCAATCGGCAAAACATGCAATCGGCAACATCTATCGGCAAACATCACGGTAAGGTGAATCGACATTCGAAAAAAGGGGTTCAGGCCTATACTTAAACAGGAGCAATAAGATATTTAAAGACATGTAAGCATAGATCTGAACGTGGTAAACAATCGGCTAAACACCCCGAAAGAACGATTAAACCAGTAACCACTAATTATACCCATAAACTGACAATCACTTCACCGAGGACAAGTCAACTAAGTGAAGTAGAACAGGACACGTCAAACTGCTCTACACGATCGGCAGATACAAGTATAATCGGCAACTACCAGTCCCAGGTACTCAGTAAACTAGATCTAACCCTTAGCAACTGTTTCGCCGAGGACACGTCAACTAAGCGAAGCAGACAGGACAAGTCAAACTGCCTACCCAATCACCAGGAGCAGATCTAATCGACTAAATACCTTAACCGTGACTCGAGTAACTAGATCAAACAGGAATCGACATCAGCAATCGGCAAACAAGGTCGCGGCGAGGACAAGTCAACTAACCGCAACAAAGAATTGGACCAGGTCTTAAACAATTCCATGCAGTCGATGCACGATGTAAACCCTAGATTGATCTAAATTACCGGATAACTAGCAGCCACATCAATCTTAATCATGGACAAGTCGACATAATCAGATCGATGCGCTTACCTGACGAGATCCAGTCAAGCCGGAGCCCCGATGGGCGCGGGTGACGAAGAACACGTCGAGAAATTGTGGCGATGCGCCGAAAGGTTGATTGTATTGGTTGGTTTTTTACAAGCACCTGGGTTTATATTTATACACCGGAGGCAAGAGTCCGATTTGGACTTAAACACGACTCCTACTTGACCACAACTCGGTCAATCCTTCCTAAATCTAGGAAATAATTAAAAAAGGCTTTGCAAACCCGCACACGCACGTCTTCATGATTTTCTCCGCCTTCATGATCGCCTGCGGGCTACCATCTTCATACCCAAACCCGGCATGCATTCTGCCATTTACTGTCAACAGGCCCTAGGCCAAAAAATTAGGTGTCAACACATGCCCCCCAAGCCGGGGTATGGAATTCCCATGCGCCGGGTTGTTCCACCATCCATCATGTCTGCAGGCTTCTAAATGACCCTTCACGTGAAAACTGTACATTTGACTTGGTGAGCTGTACCTTTGTCTTCACATGGCGTGCACCTCTTCGGCAGACAATTCGTACCAATCGCTTTAATTTGTAATAGGTCTTGCACTATTCCACGACCTTATCTTCTTCCGCATCTTGGCCTATAAAAGGACCGGCTCCCTTCACCGAAATCATCAACACAATGGCCAGCAATAAAAATCCCTTTCACAAAGCCTGACCAATGCATCCTGAACAGCAAGAAAGCAACCATGAGCTCTTCTTCTCACAGATCTACGCTCTGACCTCTTGCCTTCCTTCTGCTTCTCTCCTATCTCTTTCACCCCGACGCTATCCCTCTTGAGCTAATCCCTGAAGATGGTGGATCCTCTTCAGACTGCGAGGGAGAACTCATGCTCTTCGTCAGACAAGGTTCCTTCTCAGGGATAACATCTCCTTCGACGTGATGCGGTCCATGCATTTGCTCCTCTCCTCGTACGCTGGAGCAACGACCCATCCTATCCTGTGTCAGCACTTGGTTGACACTTGACAGCAGCCGCAGTGTGTATTCTTGGTGCAAGAACTTTGTACTCCCATGTATGATGTAATCCCTTGTAAACTATAAGAACTTCATTGTCTTCTTTTGTTCTTTCTGCATATTTTCCCTAAGGGCGATACCAATCGACATCGGCCATCTCGAAGACGACGCTCTTAACGTCGGCTCAACTGGAAATTTATCCGAACACTTTTAAGAACTGTTGGCGGTTCTTATGCGATAAAATTAAATTCATTAATTCCGCAAGCGCACGGATCACCATTGTAGCATTTCACCTTGGAGTATTCCAGGGTTATCGTATTTATATTTCCGCAGGGAAGTAGAGCAAAAGAAAGCTGAATAATAGCTATGCATTGGGTAATTTGGAGAAAGAAATAATATATCAACTATACTTGAGACGGGGGTAAGATAGGCATGATAATTATGGGTGGCACACACATCCTCAAATCCAAGGCAATAAAATAAAAACGTAATATACATTTGGGAGAGCAACGAGATAGAGTTAAGGCTACCTGTATGTTCATCTATTATTTACTCTTTCTAGTAATCTAGTCTACAAAGATTATCTATTCTAGTTAAGCTCATACACATACAAGTCATGTCGTTTCGGGGCACGGAAGTGCCAGGGTAACCGATGATGCTAGTTCACCCTGGGGATCCATCCGCTATAATTAAGACCCTGCTGAGTCCAACCCGGACGTGGTGGATTACAGAGACCGGTGCAGCTGTCACATACACTCGCGGCTACCATCCTCCGTGGGGTTGGGTGCCAAACGTGCATAGGCAAAGACTTCTAACAATCACGAATCCCACAACAAGACTTCTACGAGCACTTACTTAATGAATAAATAAACTAAATAGAAGAACTACTAAAAGAAATAAATAAAGATAAAACTAAATATTATATTAAATAAAATAATATCTCAAGAGTAAGATACAAAGAACTATACCGAACTCCGAGAAGACTCCGGAAGCCCGAGAGAGCTCTCACTCTACTCTACTCTACTCTAACTCCCAAAGCTACTACTCAACTAAACTAATGAACACTTGGATGAAGTGTGATGGTGCGCTTTGTTTCTGCAGCCGAGGGGTCCATTTTATAGGTCTCCAAGGCGGTGGAGCCTCTTCTGCCGACTTTGGAGAGGCGGCGCCGCCAAAGCCGGCCGGCCGGCCTAGGTGGGTGGCCGGCCGGCCGTCCCCAGTGGCGGTTGGCCACCGCCTTCTGCCTCAACGCTCCAGATGCACTCCTGAAGGCGGTCTGAAGGTCGGTTTGTCCGTGGGGTCGGCAGGATTGAAGTAAGGGCCAAGTTAAGGCCCAAATAGCCCACCTTCTAGAATGACGGTTGGGCTGGCCTTCAATTATGCGTTGAGGATTAATTTGCAGCCCACTGGAGAGAGCCTGGGGCCTGCGGCCACCAGGTGGGGCCGGCCGGCCTAGGGTGGGGCCGGCCGGCCAGGGAATTTCCCTGGCTGGGTCCACTTTTCTCTATTATTCACTCCTGCATCCAAATATTCACCAAAACCTGTGGAGTAGTATTATTCCTAACTACTATGCACAAAATCTTGGTGTTATGTATTTATTTACCGGTAGGGTGGCGGTCAAAACATGGTTTAACGACCGCCAACAACCTCCCCAAGCTTAAACTTTGCTCGTCCCGAGCAAACTCAACTCAGGGTACCGGCGGATCAGGAGTTACAAAGAAGCGCCCCATGGGTAATAAAGATGCAACAACATACTCCCTAAACAGTGGTAGGTTTACGAGAGCACAAAATATTCATGAGTGTTGCATAAATCGTGGGGCTTATATGTCACACCTTGTCATGCAGCATTGAAGACTAGAACGGCATTTTCGGACAAGTACACAATTCTAGCAGGTATGCATCCAAAGTTTTTTATGTGCTGCAAGGTAAGGTGCAAAAATTCTCCTTCGTTTTGGTAGGCACTTCTCTTACCTACCAATGTGAGTTCTATTCCTACAAGCTTCACTCATCCTACCTTCTACCAAATGAGGCTTTGTATGTGGAGCTTGGTAAGGAATGCACAATTGTCATGCATATATTGTAAAGCTAAAGAATGAGTCTCAATCAACATAGCAACTCCATTTATTTTGGTCGTAGGAAATGATGTGATGGAGGGGGAGAAAATGAACACACACTTATGGAAGGGGGTTTTGAAAAACATTGGTCCTTTATTTTGCTCAAGATGTTTATGATAAGAACCATATAGCCATTGACTTTTGTCATGCGACCATGGAGGGTTTTTTTTTTTTTTTTTTACTCCATGGTGCAAGGGGCCATAAATTTTGAATGGTTCAATGAAACATTTTGAAATATTCTTGAGCATTTTAGATGGACCAAAAGTTCTGCAAATTCTGAAAAAAATGTTTGGTTGATTTATCCAAACATTCCCCTTTTTATTTGGTGGAGAGAAATTTTCGAAAACACACGCGAAGGGATTATGACCAAAATTAGGAGTGCTTAGTTTCAAAAGTACATCAAACCTTAACAAAACTCAATGCATAAACAAATGGCTATGAGTGGGGCTGTTTCGAATATTATGATATGGCTCTGGTAGGTAAATAAATCCTCACACTAAGAGAAGTGTGCCAAAACAGAAGGGTTTTAGGTACTTGCAGCAATTCAAGAAAAACATCTCTGGATGAAACCATACTAAGAAATTGCAACAAGTCCTAATCATGCCATATCACAATCCACAATGCTCAGACTTGGTGTAACAAATGCAACCCACGGAAATAAGCAAGACTCATGATGTGATCATGCTCAAGTAAAAATAACACATATGTTAGGAGTAGAGGTTGCATCTATGCGACACATGGGAAGCTAATTTGTAACTCGATCATCATTTCCCTTAAGTGTAGCATAACACCAAGACTCTGGCATTTATTCGAAACAGGGAGTTCATTTATTTATTAAGAAAGTTAGGAATACTTACCTGGGGGTCCTCCCCAAGCTTGAGTCTTTGTAAGACTTAAGCTTGTATTGAACTCCTTCTTACCTGAGGGGTGCCCTCCCCAAGCTTGAGTCTTTGTAAGACTTAAGCTTGATTCAGGCTCTTCCTCCTCCTTCTTGATCTGCAAAAAAGAGTGAGGATGATACAAGTGGCTAGCCCCTAATGGGCATCACCGGGAATCCTATTATTTTTGTTGTCTTTTAAATTTTTCAAATTTTTATTTTGTTTTTATGATTTATGAAAAAGAAAAACAAGTGCTAGGCCTAGCTAGGATAACGATTGGGATGGCCTCCCCAATCGGAGGGCTCTCATTTTTACGTCTTTGAGCTAGACGTTCTCCATGTCTTTTTCAACTTGTTTGGACCTCGCTCGCTGGAGAATCTTGCGAGGTAGAGGTTCCTTCTTTCTTCCGCCACATCTTGGTTGTCTTCTTTGTGTTGGTGGCGGCGACCTTTTCTTTAATAGGCGCCTTTGTTGTACTCTCATCGGTCGATACCGTAGCTGCCTTCTTCTTTCTTGAGCGCCTCGCTCTCCTCTTCTTGGGCGATTGTGACTCGCCTACTCCTTCTTGTGGAGGAGTAAGAGGGGTTTGAGGTGTAATTGGCGGCTGAGGCATTCTCCTTGGAGTCCTCCAATATTTTGCTAGCCTTCTTGCATTCTCTCTTTCCAGATAGTCTCTCATGTATGCAATGAGCTTGTCTGGCTGTGGCATGGGTGGAGTAATCTCAATCTTCTCCACTCTCCTTGGGTCCTTTCCATATATGACCCGTACTTGCTTGCATTGCTCAACCTTAGGCTTGAAGCTGAACGTCTCTTCCCTGCCATTGAAGTCCAAGTGGATCTCTCCTGCCCCTACGTTGATGTTGGCATTGGTGGTGCTCAAGAACGGCCTCCCAAGGATGAGAGGGGTCTTGTCATCTACTTCCATGTCCAGCACAACAAAGTCAACTGGGACGAAGAGATTTCTGATCTGCACGGGAACTTCTTCGACAATCCCCAAGGGCAGGCGTAGTGACCCGTCTGCAAGCTGGAGCTTCATGGTCGTTGGAGATAATGGATGGTTTAACCCGTCGTACATCGCCTTCGGCATGATGCTCACGCTCGCCCCTAAGTCACATAGTGCCCGAGCGAAACAACGGTCGTTGACCAAACACGGGATGGTTGGCCATCCGGGATCTTTTCTGATCACATCCTTGGGGAGTGCGGCATCCAAGTCGCTTTCTTCACATCTGATGGTTATTGCATTCACACTCTCCTTGGGATTAACTTCCGGTTGCCCAGGAAGTTTACCCGCACGAGGAGACTGCACAGCTGAAGCTATTTGCGCTATTTGTGTTTCTAGCATCTTGTTATGGCTTAGCTGGTTCTGCAGAGCAGTGCTGAAAGACTCTAGCTTGGCATCTATGCTCTCTAAAGCCTTGTCCGTAGTAAGAAATTTCTTACTAATGCTGTCATTGATCTTGACCTGGCCGAGAACTAGATCCTTGATAGAGGGCTCATAACGGGAAAGATTACCATTGTTACCTCCCTGATTCTTGTTGAAGGAGAGGTCGGGCCTGGAGTTCCAGCCGTAGTTGTTCTGGGAGCGGAACCCATTGCCATTGTTGAGGAAATTGCATTCCTCTCTCATATCCAGGCAATTGATGCCCATATGCCCAACGCTGCCGCATTCCTCACATGTCATGCGGGAATCCGCAACTTGCAGGTCCTGTGGAGACTCCACCTTGCGGAGTAGCTGATCGAGCTTGATGGCGAGCATGTCCATCGTCTCCACTTGGTGTACTCCACGGGTCTTGGTGCTCGCCGCTTGGCGTTCACCATGAGTCTGGTTGGCCGCCACCTTCTCTATCAACTTCTTAGCGTTCTTCACGCTAAGGGAGAAGAAGGAGCCGCCTGCTGCGGCGTCGAGGTGCTCTCGAGCGGACGGCCTCAGACCGTGGTAGAAACTCTGTATGAGGAGCCATTCCTCCATGCCATGGTGTGGGCATGAGAGAACGTACTCTTGCATCCTGTCCCAGGCTTCCGCGGTCGACTCATCTGCGAGCTGTTGGAAGCCCGATATCTTGTTCCGCAGGGCAGTCGTCTTGCCTGGCGGGAAGAACTTGGCGAGGAAGGCATTGGAGCATGCCGTCCACGTGTCGAGGGACTCTTGGTTCGCGTAGAACCACTGGAGAGCCTTCCCCAACAGAGAGAATGGGAAAAGCTGTAGTCGGATGGCGTCCTGAGGTGCATCCTTTATGACGAAAGTGTTGCACGTCATCAGGAACCTTTGGAGGTGAGCATTTGCATCCTCCGACGGCTTCCCACAGAAAGGACTGGCCAAGATCATGTTGATCAAGGCTGGCTTGAGCTCGTAGTCCTTGTTGGTGATGCGCGGGTTGGGTCCCACGCGGATGTTCTCCGTAGTTGGCGCGGAGAAGTCATTGATCGTCTTCTCAACAACGGGGTCGGCCATGGTGTTTGATGAGGAGGCCCTGACAACCGGTGGAGGAGACGATTCAAGAGCCAGAGCGTTCTTGCGGATCTGTTTGGTGAGTTTGGCTCGAACTTTCCTCAAGAACTGCTCTGGATCTGAGTGGAAGTTTTCTGGTAGGTCGAAACCAGTCATGCACAGTCCTGTTTCAAATTTCCACAGCAAAGAAAGACAGGACAAGGGTAAGCCCGCAAAAGTAAGTGATAATTACTCTTCTCACAAACTTCAATGCATTTATTCAGTTCCTAGCTGCTACTTCCCCGGCAACGGCGCCAGAAATGCTTGTTGGCGGTTCTTATGCGATAAAATTAAATTCATTAATTCCGCAAGCGCACGGATCACCATTGTAGCATTTCACCTTGGAGTATTCCAGGGTTATCGTATTTATATTTCCGCAGGGAAGTAGAGCAAAAGAAAGCTGAATAATAGCTATGCATTGGGTAATTTGGAGAAAGAAATAATATATCAACTATACTTGAGACGGGGGTAAGATAGGCATGATAATTATGGGTGGCACACACATCCTCAAATCCAAGGTAATAAAATAAAAACGTAATATACATTTGGGAGAGCAACGAGATAGAGTTAAGGCTACCTGTATGTTCATCTATTATTTACTCTTTCTAGTAATCTAGTCTACAAAGATTATCTATTCTAGTTAAGCTCATACACATACAAGTCATGTCGTTTCGGGGCACGGAAGTGCCAGGGTAACCGATGATGCTAGTTCACCCTGGGGATCCATCCGCTATAATTAAGACCCTGCTGAGTCCAACCCGGACGTGGTGGATTACAGAGACCGGTGCAGCTGTCACATACACTCGCGGCTACCATCCTCCGTGGGGTTGGGTGCCAAACGTGCATAGGCAAAGATCTAAGCGCCACGCTTACAACCCGCCTAGAGGAACTACTCTTGATCAACGGAGCAGTCCTATCTAAGAATGAACAAGCACAGATTTCACACGACGTCATCTCCGACGACGGCACTCTCTCGTACTCGCTATTCCAACAATCACGAATCCCACAACAAGACTTCTACGAGCACTTACTTAATGAATAAATAAACTAAATAGAAAAGAACTACTAAAAGAAATAAATAAAGATAAAACTAAATATTATATTAAATAAAATAATATCTCAAGAGTAAGATACAAAGAACTATACCGAACTCCGAGAAGACTCCGGAAGCCCGAGAGAGCTCTCACTCTACTCTACTCTACTCTAACTCCCAAAGCTACTACTCAACTAAACTAATGAACACTTGGATGAAGTGTGATGGTGCGCTTTGTTTCTGCAGCCGAGGGGTCCATTTTATAGGTCTCCAAGGCGGTGGAGCCTCTTCTGCCGACTTTGGAGAGGCGGCGCCGCCAAAGCCGGCCGGCCGGCCTAGGTGGGTGGCCGGCCGGCCGTCCCCTGTGGCGGTTGGCCACCGCCTTCTGCCTCAACGCTCCAGATGCACTCCTGAAGGCGGTCTGAAGGTCGGTTTGTCCGTGGGGTCGGCAGGATTGAAGTAAGGGCCAAGTTAAGGCCCAAATAGCCCACCTTCTAGAATGACGGTTGGGCTGGCCTTCAATTATGCGTTGAGGATTAATTTGCAGCCCACTGGAGAGAGCCTGGGGCCTGCGGCCACCAGGTGGGGCCGGCCGGCCTAGGGTGGGGCCGGCCGGCCAGGGAATTTCCCTGGCTGGGTCCACTTTTCTCCATTATTCACTCCTGCATCCAAATATTCACCAAAACCTGTGGAGTAGTATTATTCCTAACTACTATGCATAAAATCTTGGTGTTATGTATTTATTTACCGGTAGGGTGGCGGTCAAAACATGGTTTAACGACCGCCAACAAGAACCAACCCAGATGCTGGGGTAATACTTCTTCAAATATTTTCCATTAAGCGCTCGGCCAAATTCTTCTCCATCCAGTTCTTTCAACAAATAAGCATTACCGGGCACGCATCGGCTAATTATATAAGGACCTTCCCAATTAGGTGACCACTTGCCGAAACGATTATCTCGCACGCCAATCGGCAACTTGACTTTCCAAACGAGATCTCCTTCATCAAATTGCTTAGTCACCACCTTTTTATTATAATGCCGAGCTACCCGTGCCTTATTATCTTGAATTTTCTTCAACGCAATTAACCGCTGCTGATTAACATCTTCTAATTCATCCATCATGAGATCATGGTACTGTTCTGCCGTCAGTTGATTTTGCAGATCGACTCTTCTTGATCCGGCAGTAACTTCCCATGGCAAAACAGCTTCATGCCCATACACCAACTGATATGGTGTTACTTGTACTGACCCATGACGAGACATCCGATATGCCCATAATGAATCGGCTAACGAAGTATGCCACCTCCTTGGCTGATCACTAATCTTGCGCTTAATCAACTTGATCAAGGATTTGTTCGAAGCTTCAGCTTGACCATTTGCTTGGGCATAATATGGCGATGAATTCAATAATTTAATACCCATATCATCAGCAAAATCTCTGAACTCTTCAGAAATAAAAATAGAACCTTGATCTGTAGTGATAGTCTGAGGGATACCAAACCTGAAGATTATGTGCTCTTTAACAAAAGCAATTACATCCCTTGATGCCACACTTCTGTAGGGCACTGCTTCAACCCACTTGGTGAAATAATCCGTAGCTGCCAATATATACTTATGCCCCTTGCTGGAAGAAGGATTAATCTCACCAATCATGTCGATTCCCCATCCTCTGAATGGCCACGGCTTGATAATAGGGTTCATCGCTGATGCTGGAGCTCTTTGAATCGATCCGTACTTCTGACAATCCTGACAGCCCTTATAATATTCAAAACAATCCTCGAGCATGGTAGGCCAGAAATATCCACCTCTCCTGATCAACCATTTCATCTTGAATGCCGACTGATGAGTCCCACAAATCCCATCATGAACCTCCATCAGCATCTTCTTGGCTTCATCGGCATTCAGACATTTCAATAGAATCCCTTCCAATGTTCTATAATAAAGCTGATCATCAACTAGCACATATTTTATTGCCTTGTACCGCAGCTCTCTGGACGTTTTCTGGGTCGGATCCTTCAAGTAATTCACTATCTCAACCCTCCAGTCTTGCAACTCGACATCGGCTTCATTATCAACAGAACCTATAATAAGCCGATACCCAGATGCATGTTGAGCCAAGTCATTAGCTTCAGAATTCATTTGTCGAGGAATATGACTGAATGTGATATGCTTGAAGTTCTTCATTAGATCTTGACACGTCTGATAATAACCCCGAAGCACTTCATCTTTGCATTCATATTCACCATTCAATTGCCCCACAATCAGCAAAGAATCCCCAACAACTTCAACAAAATCGGCATTGGCATCCTTCAACAGTTGTAGTCCTCTCAACACAGCCTCATATTCAACTTGATTGTTAGTATGAGCTTCTACTGTGAATGAGAATTCAAACCTGGATCCTTTTGGTGTGACAATGACAATGCCGATACCAGATCCATTTTTGCAAATCGATCCGTCAAACAATAAGCGCCATGGAACTGGCTCCACCATACTTTCGTCATGCCCCCTGTGCTGAACTATCAAATCAGCAAATACCTGAGC
This sequence comes from Eragrostis nindensis, assembly GCA_012490785.1. Lineage (NCBI taxonomy): Eukaryota > Viridiplantae > Streptophyta > Magnoliopsida > Poales > Poaceae > Eragrostis > Eragrostis nindensis. The sequence continues at coordinate 108,425 of JAAXCT010001425.1, read as the reverse complement.
CTTCACAGCTTTAGCAGATTCATATTTAAGATCAAATTCTGCAATTGCTAGCATCCATTTCCCAAGTCTGCCTTTCAATATTGGAGCGGACAAGATATATTTGACGACATCGGATCGGCAAACAATAGTGCATTCTTCGGATAACAAATAATGTCTTAATTTAGTGCAAGAGAAATAAAGGCATAAGCATAACCTTTCAATCTCAGAATATCTTGTCTCTGCATCCAGTAATCTCCGACTGAGATAAAAGATAATCCTTTCATCGCCATCTTGTACTTGCGTCAATGCCGAACCAATACACTTGTCATCGGCAGACAAATATAACTTGAAAGGAATACCTGGCTTAGGTGGCATCAACACAGGTGGTGAGATTAAATATTTCTTGACATCATCAAGCGCCTTCTGATGTTGGGCTTCCCACCGGAATTCTTGATCTGCTTTTAACTTCAACAAAGGAGTAAAAGCATCAATCTTCCCAGAAAGATTAGAAATAAATCTTCTCACAAAATTGATTTTGCCCATCAGAGACTGCAATTCTTTTTTACTGGTAGGAGGTTGAATTTTCTTGATCGACTATATGCTCTTGGGACCAATTTCAATTCCTCTTTCATGAACAATAAAGCCCAGAAATTGTCCTGCCGAAACACCAAAAGCACATTTATGCGGATTCATCTTCAAGCCATACTTTCTGGTCCTCTCCAGCACCTGCCGCAAATCAGCAATATGATCTTCAACTGTTTTGGACTTCACCATCACATCATCAATATAAATTTCCACTAATCGACCAATCAGATCATGATAGATGAAATTCATTGCTCTTTGATATGTGGCGCCAGCATTTTTCAGCCCAAAAGTCATCACAACCCATTCAAACAATCCCAAAGCTCCCGGACACCTGAATGCAGTCTTTATAATATCTTCTTCAGCCATAAAAATCTGATTGTATCCTGCATTTCCATCCATGAAGCTCAAAATCTTGTGTCCAGCAGCAGCATCGATTAGTACATCCGCTATCGGCATTGGATACTCGTCTTTGGGTGTAGCCTTATTCAAATCTCTGAAATCAATGCATACTCGCATCTTCCCATTTTTCTTGATTACTGGGACGATACTGGACACCCATTCTGCATATCGACAGGGTCGGATAAACTTGGCATCATATAACTTTGTAATTTCTTCTTTGACAGCATCATAAATCTTTGGATCGATCTTCCGATTATGTTGTTTAAACGGCCGATACCCAGGCTTAATAGGCAATCGGTGTTCAACAATATCTCGACTGAGACCAGGCATCTCGGAATAATCCCAAGCAAAACAATCTTTATATTCCTTCAATAATGCTATCAACTTTTCTCTGAAGTCTTTACAGATCTTCTTACTAATAAATGTCGGCCGAGGCTTGTCACCATCTCCAATATCAACTTCTTCTAATTCATCGGCCGATACGAAACCATGACCAAGCTTTCCTTCCTCCCTTTCATCGATCAGCTGATTGTCGATTGCTTCTTTCTTCTCGGCTTCCGTCAGCCGATCGATGTCCAGGTCCAGTAATTGCTATAACAACCGTGGAGTTGCCGATCCTTCTGTGATGCAGACACCTTCATTGGTAACATCCAGTGCTTCACCTTCCCAGTAAGTTCCTGATATGCACGGCAAGTTTTCCACCATCATCGGCAAAAAGTCTGCAGTAGCCACACTTACCGATCTATCAGCTTGAATAGTCTCCACCTCGTCGCCGATCCACTGGATAAGGAGCTGATGCATCGTGGAAGCGATACAGCAATTAGCATGAATCCAATCCCTACCCAGCAGTACGGCGTACGAACCTTTGCCTTCGATTACGAAGAATGTCGTCGGCAAGGTCTTGCTTCCGATAGTGGCCTCGACATTGGTGACTCCTTTGACTTCAGAGCTCCTGCCTCCATAATCCCTCAACGTCATGTTGGTCTTGGTCAGCTCTTCAGGCAGTTTGCCGATCTTCCTGTACGTTGCCATCGGCAAAACATTGACAGCAGCACCACCATCGACCATCATCTTGCTCATCGGCTTGCCATTGACGAAACCATTAAGGTACAGAGCCCTCAGATGGAGATGATCAACACCAGACGGCTTCTCGAACACTGCCTGCTGTGGACCCAATAACAACTCGGCAGAAGCTTCTTCTTCAGACTCATTAATGTCCAAAGAGCTAAATTCTCGTGGCAGCATAAATACCATATTGACAGGAGCTTCAACTTCATGTACCTGAGATTTGACTTTTGGTCTCCACACCTTCTTAGACTTGGGCCCCTTGTCATGATCATCCTTCTGGTTCACATCCTTGTTCAGCTCCCGGCAACGTTCCCTCTGTACTCTCCTCTTCTGAGTCTTGGTAAAAATACCACTCGGAGACCATTGGCCTTCTTCTGTGAACTCACCCTGATCTTCTTCACAATCTTCAACTTGATTGACAGGACCAAGTCTTTCATGCACAGAAACCCTTGATGATGGTCTCCTCATAGGACCTCGGCTTGAAGAACCAACTTCCCTGTACAAATCTCCAGATCTTCTGCTACAGCCTGGGCAACCTTCAATTGGTGGCAGCTTCATACCCTGCTCCCAACAGTACTGGAAGAACGGACAGTTCCAGTGTGGATCGAAGTCATCATCACTCGTCCTCCTGTCTTCCCTCTCCCTTTTCCTTGAATACTTGCCGATCAAAGCAGCAGATCCACCGATCATGTTGACTGGAAAAGGATGCCCATCAATCTTCATCGGCTTTTGACCAGAGAATTTAATGCGATCACTCTCAATTGCCGATTGGATCTGTTGCCTGAACACTTTGCACTCATTGGTGTGATGAGAGGGAGTGTTATGCCACTTGCACCACTTGATCTTCTTCAACTCCTCAGCCGGAGGCAACGTGTGATTAGGTGGGAGTTGAATAAGCTTCTCTTGTAGCAGCAGATCAAATATCTTGTCGGCTTTGTTGATGTCAAAGTCATACTTCTTTTCTTCTGCTTTCTGCTTGACCCATGGACAGAGAACAGTCTTCTTATTCCTGGTCCACTCAGCAAGAGCAACTTCAGCTTCGTCATCAGAATCAGAAGAATAATCGGCATAAGCCGCTTGAAACTGTCTGCCACGTGTATTCTGGACACGTCCTTCATGAATTGACGCCTTCTGAAAGAGTTGTGCCAAGCCATCGACTTCTTGAGGCGCAAACTTGTCTCTAATCTGAGGCAGCAAACCTTGGTAAGCAATTTCAGCCATTTGCCGATCCGTCAGATTCAGGTTATAGCACCTGCCACGGATGACTCTGAACCTTTGGACAAAATCGGCAACTGACTCTCCAGCCTTCTGACGAACAGCTGTCAAATCTGATATGCTCAGCTCTGCCATGCCAGTGAAGAAATAAGAGTGGAATTTCTTTTCCAAATCGGCCCAATTCCGCACGGATCCCGCAGGGAGGGAGGTGAACCATGAGAATGCCGATCCAGATAATGACAGAGGAAACAATCGGACCTTCAATGCATCTTGTGCCGATGCCTCTCCCAACTGTGCCAAATATCGGCTGATGTGCTCCACTGTAGAGACATTATCTTGTCCAGAAAATTTGCCAAACTCTGGCAACTTGTATCGATGTGGCAAGGCAACTTGTTCCATCCACTCTGGATATGGACGTCGATACATGAAGCTCTGCTCCTTGGGCTTGAGATCAAACTGCTCCTTCATGACTTCAGCCAACCTGGCAACTATGTCTTCTGGTGAATTCTGCACTTGCCCCCCAGCCATCTGAGACGATGGCTGCGGTTGTGACTGAACCTGAGCAGGTTACTCCTTGTTGTAGTGCTCGCTGTAATCTGCCACTCTGTGATAGCCTTGCGGTATCTCCTGGTTGAACAGTGCAGGATTGACATTGGGGGCCAAATGATACCTTGTCTGAGGTGTTTGACTAATCCTTGGCTCAGGAGTTGTACCACCTGCTTCTTTCTGCGTGGACAACGGCGCATCAATAAGACTTGGCGCCGATACCCGAGCAGCCCCTGCAGCCAGAGCTTGAGCACTTGTAGACCACAACTCTGGTGGCATGCCATATGGTTGCCTTTGCTGACCAGCAGCGCTTGTCTCTTCTTGAGCTGTGGGTTGACCACCATGAGGTGCAGGACGTGCTGGTGCAGCAGTAGGTAAAGTAAATGATGGCCCCATAAATCCGGAATCAAACTGCAAGGTCCCATCAGCAAATGCCTTGAGCATGTTGTACAGAGTGTTAACAAGCACCCCTGACTGATTAATGAAAGCTTTGTGAACCGCAGTATTCACAACTTCATCCAACAGAGCTTGATCTGGCATCTTCGCAGCTTTGATTGTAGCCAATTCTTCTGCTCTCATCACCACTGGCGAAGCCAACACTGATGTAATCTTGCCACGTGTCATCTTGATGGTCTCAAAGACATCTTCTCCCAAGCATTGAGCTCATTGTTGCCAGTGACTTCAGAAGCATCTTTATCATCTCGAACAAATGGAGCAGGAATCATGATCTTGTTGCCCTTTGTATCAACGAGCAAAGTACCATCGTCAGCAACAGCTTGAACGAACGCCATCTGTTTCTAAGAACTTGATCTGTCCCACCGGGCATGCCAAAAAGTGTGTTGACGGTGAAATGTGTGTTCTACCGCTCGCACACGCGGCCTGGGAGATTTGCTTCACTCCGTTCAGGACCAAAACTTGGAACGCGGTGAATTCCGGAGCGTGCCAGTCGATTTTCCCTGCAAATCGACAAAGACAAGAAAAAGCGTGTAAAATTCCCGGACTATCGGCCCCGGACAGGCCGATGCGTAACCGCAGCCGATGTTAGTGAATAAAAGATAATAAAATAAGCGCTCGGCTGTCGGCTAGAAACGAATCGACATGTCGCAACAATAAATATTTGCGCGATAAATAAAGCAATGCATGCATCAGATCGGCAATCGGCAAAACATGCAATCGGCAACATCTATCGGCAAACATCACGGTAAGGTGAATCGACATTCGAAAAAAGGGGTTCAGGCCTATACTTAAACAGGAGCAATAAGATATTTAAAGACATGTAAGCATAGATCTGAACGTGGTAAACAATCGGCTAAACACCCCGAAAGAACGATTAAACCAGTAACCACTAATTATACCCATAAACTGACAATCGCTTCACCGAGGACAAGTCAACTAAGTGAAGTAGAACAGGACACGTCAAACTGCTCTACACGATACAAGTATAATCGGCAACTACCAGTCCCAGGTACTCAGTAAACTAGATCTAACCCTTAGCAACTGTTTCGCCGAGGACACGTCAACTAAGCGAAGCAGACAGGACAAGTCAAACTGCCTACCCAATCACCAGGAGCAGATCTAATCGACTAAATACCTTAACCGTGACTCGAGTAACTAGATCAAACAGGAATCGACATCAGCAATCGGCAAACAAGGTCGCGGCGAGGACAAGTCAACTAACCGCAACAAAGAATTGGACCAGGTCTTAAACAATTCCATGCAGTCGACGCACGATGTAAACCCTAGATTGATCTAAATTACCGGATAACTAGCAGCCACATCAATCTTAATCATGGATAAGTCGACATAATCAGATCGATGCGCTTACCTGACGAGATCCAGTCAAGCCGGAGCCCCGATGGGCGCGGGTGACGAAGAACACGTCGAGAAATTGTGGCGATGCGCCGAAAGGTTGATTGTATTGGTTGGTTTTTTACAAGCACCTGGGTTTATATTTATACACCCGAGGCAAGAGTCCGATTTGGACTTAAACACGACTCCTACTTGACCACAACTCGGTCAATCCCTTCCTAAATCTAGGAAATAATTAAAAAAGGCTTTGCAAACCCGCACACGCACGTCTTCATGATTTTCTCCGCCTTCATGATCGCCTGCGGGCTACCATCTTCATACCCAAACCCAGCATGCATTCTGCCATTTACTGTCAATAGGCCCTAGGCCAAAAAATTAGGTGTCAACAGGAGAGAATAGCAACCACCTCATCATAGGGCATGTTCACAAACTCATCCACTCGAGCAAAAGCAAGAATACCAAACCACGAGAGTGGTAGAGATCGGATAAGCTTCTTCACAACATGCTTGTGCATAATGGATGGGTAGCCTCTTGTCACGAGTTTCCTAGCAAGAACATACAAGCGAGAAGCAAAGTTAGTGATATCCTCATTATCATTCAAAACAAGCTCATCATACTCATCACGCACATCATAGTAGGAAATGCCATTAAGCACACAATCATAAGGCTCAATCAAGGTAGAGGCGATGGAAGTGTTAGAAACGTCATCATGAGTGGTCTCCATTTTCCCACACGCAATCCCGGTCACGACTCAAGGCGGTAAAGCCCTAATAATGAGCACTTGGCTCTGATACCACTTGTAAGGATCGTGTGACCGAGAGGGGGGGGTGAATCGGTGCACTATAGAATCTATTTCCAAACACTTACACCAAAACAACTCCTAGCGAGTAGTTCTAGTAGCAAGGTAAAGCACACTAAGGAGTATCCTTAACCTATATAGCTAGTGCATATAGATAACACAATCACACCACACTAGCAACCTGGCACAAGATAGATATATAGCGGAAGACTTAAGCTAGGCAAGGCAAGGAACAAGATAGCTAGAGACAAGGCAACCAAGATACTAGGCACACTAAGTAGAGTCCTTAGAGCTATTAGATAGGCTATAACAAGTAAGCACACGAGCAAGGCAATCAAGCAAACCTAGTGAAGCTAGTAGGTACCAAGGTAAACACACAAGCAAGATAAGAGCACAACTCAAGTACTACAAGCAATCATATGAAGTGCGATAAGTAAATGCGAGTAGTAAAGGAGAAGGGATAGAGAATGCTCATGATGTTTTCCCGTGGTCTCGGAAGGATGGCGCCTTCCCCTACTCCACGTTGGGTCACTCCCGCCGGAGTCTCGACCCCGTCCCTCCGCTCGATGGCGATCCCTCCTAGAGCACACTTCACCCTCCGAGTGAAGTCGCGGGCACGTCCCGCCGGGCTCGATCCCGGGTACTCTTCCGGAGGTAAGGCTCCGCACTTGATGCGTGCCAAAGGGCGCTCCACTAGTGATGCTTCTTTCGCACGGGAAGCTCCAAGACCGTGTACAAACTTGTGTTGACTTCCACAATCTCCTTGGACAGCTCAACACCGACGCCTAACCGGTCTAGGCCTCGCCATAGACCAAGAGTAACAGCCCTAGATGACTCTCTCAAGCCCACACTAGCCTAGAGATCAAAGGATGCAACTTGCTACTCTCTCAAGCACTAGGATCACTCCAAAACCTTATCAAGTGCTTCACACTTCTCCCTCTTGGCTTCTTGGCAGCACCTCCCCTCTTTCCTGGGTCCAAGAGCAACTCAAAGGGGCGAGCAACCAGCTATATATAGGCCACCAACCTCAAACTAGCCGTTGCCAAAAAGTGCCCAGAAACCAAGTCACCGTAGGGATCACCGTATGATACGGTGACCCCAGTCACCGTATCATACGGTGACTGTTCGTCTGTCTGCCAGAGGCAACTCCATCTCTGGACTTCCATCTTCAGGTATCACCGTATCATACGGTGACCCCCACCGCATCATACGGTGGCTTCATCTTCTTCAGCTTCCAGCAACTGCCATCTCTCTGGAAATCATACGGTGACCACCGTATCATACGGTGACACCTTCACCGTATCATACGGTGACCTCTGTCTTCAACTCCAGATCTTCCTCTTCTCTGGACTTCTCTTCTCGCAGTCACCGTATCATACGGTGACTGGCACCGTACCATACGGTGGCTCCTTCTCTTTTCTGCCAGAAACTCTTCTTCACTGGTCTTCTTCTGCTGCAGTCACCGCATCATACGGTGACTGGCACCGTATCCTACGGTGGCTTTACTTCTGCTAGAACTCGACCATTTCTTTGATCCTTGCTTCCAACATCTTCAAACTTGGTTCCTTCAAGCCTCTTCTGCCACTCTAGCCCCTGAGAGACTCACCATGCATCCCATGATCTCTATAACTAGTGTGTACTAAGAGAACCACCTCGAACCCTCTTGATAGTCCGGTTTTTCCTATGGACTCAAGCTAACATCTAACCAAGCAACACTCGCTTGGATCTAGCATGTCCTTAGCCTTGATCCATATCTTCTCCGTGACTCCATCAAGTCCGTTCTTGTGTAGATGAAGGCAACCAATCATCCTTTTCATTAAGTTCATGGTGTGTTGGCATTCACTACCAACGGACGGAGCTTTCTTTGTATGTGACCTATAAGATCTCACAAAGAGTGTTAGTCACATTCATGGTTCTCATCCTATCACCAAAACATTCATACCTTGGGATTTCCCTAGCTCCAATGGTCATGAAGCTTACAATCTCCCCCTTTTTGGTGATGGATGACAACCATGATAAAAATGATCGAGAGGATAAAGAATGTAATGACAAAAGCCAAGATAAAAGCGCAACTCGATCAAGACACTAAAACAACAAGAATATGATAGAGAGATAGTTACCTTGTTGATTAGGTCGAGGCAAGTCATAGCTCAAAAGAAGTCACAAGTTAGAGCAAAAACTCATATCACAAGTGAAAGAAAGCACATGGAGCTATGACAAGCAAAAGGTTGCAAGGGGTTTACCTTCATACTTACTTTGTAGAATTCCGCTCCCCCCTTGACAAGTGCACCAATCTCAAGATTGTGTGAAGATCGATCATCTTGATCACTTGATCTTCATTCGCGCACACTCCCCCTTGAGGTGATATCTCCTTCTCTTCCAAGATATCTTGCAACTCTTCCACTTCTCATACTCGATCATTGAGCTTCAAAGCTTTTCTCCCCCTTTGGCATCTATCACTCAAAAAGAGTCTACCAAGGAAGAAAAAAGTTAGTGAAAAAATGTATGAGACGAGTGGGAAAATGAGTTACTTGATTTGTCGTGAAGCTCACTCTTGATCCGTGATTATCCATCTCCTCACCAAGTATCCCTACACACATTCTCAAAAGAATATTGTCTTGAAGAACATAGGGGTTAGTTGATGATGATGGAAATGTATGAACCCTTAGACTTTGAGCCGCGCAAGTGGATTTAACCTTGGAGCTCAAAAATCATGGTTCAATGGGCATGAAGCTCATATAGCATTGCTATAAATTCATCATAGGAGGTCATATACTCATATTGTGAATAAGCAACTCCCCCTAGATGGATGCTTGGCGCCGAGACACTTATGCAAGGATGCATGATGCAAATGCAATAATAAGTGTACAATGCATGATGCTACAAGGGTAAAACAAGAGAAAGCTAAGAGCGAAGTTACCAACAACAAGTTTGAGCCCTCCATGAGCTTGATCACAACGAACCATTCTTCAAAGCCTCGGGAGCCAAGTGCCACCAATCCCAAGCTTAACCCATACTCATTGCTATCTGTTGGTATTTTTTAACGATCATAGATAAATCCGCAAGCGCACGGAGAATACCGCTGTAGCATTTCACCCGGGAGTATTCCAAGGTATCGTAATTTATATTTTCACAGGGAAGACGATGGTTAAGAGAGAACTTTGCTCATAGTAAATGTCTACATTTAAATGGATCACGGTCCATACAATGCTAAACAATAATATATGGGTAGTGTGACACACAAGAAAAGGATCAACTCCAATATACATCCATAGCCAAGTGGAGAAGAACAAAGAAAAGAGCTAAGTTCCTAGTGTACTTCATTATACAGTGGCATAGTATACAACATACACATACATGCACATCAACTAAGGTTTAGGCATATGCACTCGAGCAAATTGGGCACCGGCTTACCCCTGGTCTGCCAGGCGACTCCGGTCTACAGCTCTACGCCGTACCCGAACGTGGAGGGATACCGAGGACGAATAGGGCTGTCACCACCTACCGTCTACCTCAAACAATCCGTGGGGCACGAGGCATCCAATGTATTCTACCAATCCAAGCACCATGCTTGCATTGCTAAAACATTACTCTAAATCCCTAGCGATGGATCAGATCTAGAGCATAATCCTAAGGACCACTGGACTCATGCTTGGATATGCAAATGCATGTAAACCCAAGTATATACATGGTATACTATGTACTAGGACACGTGACAATAAGGCAATTATGTCCCTACCACCAGTCCTCTAGGTAATACCCACATAACGAGCATATGAATATCACACTAGCACTATACAAGAAGATTATGATTACTCTATTACATACGCAAGCCAAGGATCCACAACCAAACAAGGAACGCTTAACCAAGGCAAGACTATACGAAAAGAATAATATTGTTAAATAGAATAAAGTCGCAAAAAGAGAAAATGATACAAGAGCCATACCAGAATCTCCAAGACAACTTGGGAACTAGAGTAGCTCTACTATAAGCCTAACTCCACTAGAGCTTGGAGACTAAACTAATGCAAGAGTGTGATCTCTCTACTTGGTGTGTATTGTTTCGAAGCCGGCCAGGGGTATTTATAGCCTACTTAGGACCAGGGGACTCTTATAGCGCGAGGAGGAGTGGCGCGGCCGCCAAGTCAGGCCGGCCGGCCAGATAGGGAGGCCGGCCGGCCGTCCACAGTGTCGGTTCGTCACCGTCTTCACTATGGACGCTCCTGATTGCTTGATGAAGTCGGTCCCGAGGTCGGTTTTCTCCTGGGGCGGCAGAACTGGAGTAAGAGCCAAGTTTAGGCCCATTGTAGCCCATCTTCTAGAAAGTCTTCATTAAGTTCGAGTCGGGCTTCAATATTCTGGTTTTGTGGGCTTCTCGTGGCCCACTGGTGGAGGCCTGCAGGCTATGGTCGCTGGGTGTGGCCGGCCGGCCTGGGATGTAGGCTGGCCGGCCTGTGATTTCTCTCACAGAGGCCCATTTTCTCCAGAAATACTCCTGCACTCATAAATCATCCAAAACTCGTGGAAATTTATTAGTTGAAATAAATATGCGTATAAGAAATGCTAATTCTCCTTTATGTGTAGGAATATTGGTGTCACACCCAGTTTTAAGGACAAAACTGAACGCATAGCTATATGTGTGCCAGGATCAAGTTCCACACATATAGAGACAATAGTGAAATAAACAGTATAACCAGTGTCATTATTACATCGTCTCATCGTAGCATTATTACAATATCCGAATATAAATGTCTCATAAGACTAAATAACTCGACAGCGGAAGACACCCAAACACACAGGCAGTCGACTGGGAGACAGCACGCCTAGTATTCCTCATCGAAGTACTCCATGGCGCCTTCATCTTCTGAGCAGGATTTCAATGTAGAATGGGGAATAGCAAGTGTGAGTACATGTCGTACTCCGCAAGTGGGGGAAATAAATGACATGCAAGCTTAATAGAAGAAAGGCTACAGCACGGTTCATTTGCATAAATGCCAACTATAACATGAGACACAGTTTATAAAGCAACCTACATTACTAGGTGTGTTGAGACTACCCATTAATTAAATTAAGTAAATTAAACCAAACTCCACACAGGAGACAGTCCACAGAGGACAACGGTTCACACAGGACCGTGAGGGAAAAGATCACCAAGATTCATATGATTCACCCAGAAACCACCCAACCAACACCCACTAATCGTGCGAAAGGGCCATGCCGCTCGTAACCGTGAGCACGGCTTTCATGAAAGTTTTACACTCTGCAGAGGTGGCACCACTTTACCCACAAGATAGAGATTCCCGTAGAGCCATTCCACTTCCGAGGTAGATGACCGGGGTTTCTCTACTAGCCTTTACAAAGAATGCTCCCAACAATGTAACTCGCTCATTAAGGATCCACAGCCGTACATAAGTGTTGGTTCACAGAAACCCACAGTTCACACAGGACCATGACTCAAGAGCCAACACCCCAGCTGCCCCCTCTGATGCCAGGCGGTTCCCAGGATCACAAAGCATCCCTTCCCCACTCTACCAATAGCGAGCACAAAATTAAGAACACCCTAATTATTTGGCTAGCCTACCCATTATCAGTCTTGTGATGGCACTGTTGTCATGGTTACACGTTCCACGAACCGGTCCTTAGCTGATCCGAGCAAGAACTATTCTCAAACCAAATGTTCACCGAGAACCATCCAAACCATCCCCTTGCTCAGACCCTAGCTTTCCAAGTTGCTAAACGGATTAGCAGGTTAACACTTAGTTAAAGTATACCATTAGTCAAGATTAACATGATAAGGTGATTGACTCAACAGCAAGGCTAAGCAACAACTACCCAAAGACAACCACCATAAGCTAGGGTGACAAGGAATGATATGGAACAGGTAAAGTAGACACATAGGATTCAATATTAAACAAGCATGCATGTTTATAAAAGACACATTTACAAACATAGGTTCAGAATGGTCAAGGACACTTGCCTGTATCCCCTGCTGCTGCTTGCTCAAACTCTTGGTCCTGGAAGTTCTCAAACGGCTCCTCTTCTAATAACGGTAACATGCAAAGCACACATACACAAACAATAAGGAACAGTACACCAAACAGTACCAAACTGCTACAAAAGCTATACCAAAAGATAGAGCTCATTCCTACGATCGCGTGAGCGCAAGAATCGCTTAAAACGGAGTTACGAGTAAAAAGTTATAAGCATTTGAAGTAGCAGGGTTTAAACTGTAAGATTAGCATTTCGAGAATTATTCTTATACTGGAAAAACTGAGTTATTGCGTAAGCGTGACATCGTGCTGATGCAGTAAATGGTAAACGAATTAAAGAAATTCGGAAAATTCCGTGGACTCGGTCCACAACACGGTGGACCGGGCTGGCTCGCCGGTCCATGGTCCACGGTGGACCGGACCCGGCCGGCGGCGGCGGGACATGGCGGCGCTCCGCCGGAGCATCGCCGGAACGGCGCCACAACGGTCCAAAACTCGCCGCGGATGCGCTGGAGGCACGGCACGGCGGCGACGAACTCACCACGAGGTTCACACGAGCTCGGGAAGGTCCGGGTGTAAGCTTCATGACCATTGGAGTTTGGAAACCCCAAAGGTATGAATGTTTTGGTGATTGGGTGACCATATTGATGTGACTAACATTTCCTTGTAGGATATTCAAATGGTCATGTCAATGAAGCGTCGTCTCACATACTCTATCTATCGACGACTTGGTGATTGGTTGCCTCGACAATTCGGATCGAGAACTTGATGGAGTCGCGGAGAAGATGTGGATCAAGGCTAAGGACATGCTAGATCCAAGCGAGTGTTGCTTGGTTAGATGTTAGCTTGAGTCCATAGGAAAAACCGGACTATCAAGAGGGATCGAATTGGTTCTCTTAGAGCACACTAGGTTAGAGATCAAATGGATGCATTGTGAGTCTCTTGAGAGCTAGGGTGGCTGAAGAGAAGAAGAGGAACCAAGAATGGAGAAGTTGGAAGCAAGGATCAAGAAGTGGATCAAGTTTTCAGCTTATGCCGAAGAGATCGGACAGTACGGTCCTAGGGACCGTATGGTACGGTCTTCATTGAAGATCCAGACAGAGAAGTGAAGTCTCGGGATGCTGAGAAAATGAAGACCGGACAATGGACCGTATGGTACGGTCAAGGAGACCGGACAGTACGGTCATCAGAGGATTTCCAGACAGAGAAGATGGAGTTTCTGGAAGTGGAAGAAATGAAGACCGGACAATCGACCGGACGGTACGGTCCTAGGGACCGGACAGTACGGTCTTCATTGGAGATGAAGAAGACGATGGAGATGCGCCTGGAAATAGAGACCGGACAATACGGTCTGGAAGAGACCGGACAGTACGGTCCTTTGTACGGTCTCTAGTTTCGCAGGGCACTTTTGGGCAACGGCTAGTTTTGGGTTGGTAGCCTATATATAGTTGGTTGCCCGCCCCTTGAGGGGTCTCTTGGCCATTGTTGGAGTGCAGGAAACTCAGAGGGAGCCAAGAGCAAGAGAGAGAAGCACTTGTGAAGGATTTGGAGTGATCCTAGTGCTTGAGAGAGTAGCAATTGCATCCACTTGATCTCTAGGCTAGTGTGAGCTTGAGAGAGTCACTTCGGTTTGTTACTCTTGGTCTATGGCGAGGCCTAGACCGGTTAGGCGTTGGTGTTGAGCTGTCCAAGGAGATTGTGGAAGCTAACACAAGTTTGTACACGGTCTTGGAGCTTCCCGTGCGAAAGAAGCATCACTAGTGGAGCGCCCTTTGGCACGCATCACGTGCGGAGCCTTACCTCCGGAAGAGTACCCGGGATCGAGCCCGGCGGGACGTGCCCGCGACTTCACTCGGAGGGTGAAGTGTGCTCTAGGAGGGATCGCCATCGAGCGGAGGGACGGGGTCGAGACTCCGGCGGGAGTGACCCAACGTGGAGTAGGGGAAGGCGCCACCCTTCCGAGACCACGGGAAAAATCATGAGCATTCCTATCTCTATCTCCTTTACATACTAGCATTTACGCTTCCGCATTTACCTTTATGTGCTAGTAGAATTGCATGATAGGTTGTCTCTTTACTACTTGGTAGAATTGCTTGTTAGGCTTTACTACTTGGTAGAATTGCTTGCTAGGGTGTTGCTGGTTGCATAGACTAGATTGTGTGCGCGCTTTGCTTGCTTCTTGCTATCACCATATCTAGTCTTGCTAGCTTCACGCCTAAAGTACGTTTGGGAGAAATTGTTGACACACCGATTCACCCCCCCCCCTCTCGGTGCCCTTGATCCTTTCAAGTGGTATCAGAGCCTCGTTGCTCAAATAGGGCTTAACCGCCTTGAGTAAGGATGCCGAGAGATCATGGGCCGCCCCCGTTCGATGGGACCGACTACGCCTATTGGAAAGCTCGCATGCAAGCTTACCTCGAGGCTCTCGACCCCATCGCATGGGAGGTGACAAGTTCCGGTGTCTCTCTAAGGACTCCCATTGGTACTCTTGATGTGAATCTCGCAAAGGCAAATGCTAAAGCTAAAAATGCCTTGTTTGAAGCTATCACTAAAGAGGTCTTTGCTCGAGTCAAGTCCGCGGGTACCGCTCATGAAGTATGGACTCAAATTCAACAAATTCATGAGGGTTCCAAGGACGTGAAAGAGGAAAGATACTATGTGCTAAAGAACAAGTATGATGACTTTGCCATGTCTTCAAATGAGCTAATCAATGACACTTACTCTCGCTTGAATGTGCTTGTAGAGGATATCAACTCTCTTGGTGTGAAGGACAAGATTGATGATGGTGACCTTGTGCGGAAGATCTTGAGGATTCTCCCAAGGGAGAAATATGGAGCACTCATCACATGTCTATTCAACACCGACATTCAAGCCCTCACAACCCACAAGCTACTTGGGAAGATCACCGCCTTCGAGAGCTACAACCTCGACAAGAAGCTTGATGAGAAGCCCTCCAAGAATCTTGCTTTTGCATCCGAGGGGTCAAGCAAGAAGATGAAGAAGGTGGTGACTCAAGATTCAAGTGATGAAGAGCTTGAAGAAGACGTTGAAGACTTGTTGCAACTTCATCCCAATGATCTAGCACTCCTCATGAAGAGAAGCAACTTCTTCAAGAGAAGATTCATCAACAAGAAAGATGCCGAGTGCTACAATTGTGGAGAGAAGGGTCACTTTGCCAAGGAATGTCCAAAGCCAATCAAGAAGAGCAAGAAGAAGACTCAAGAGTCAAGCGATGATGAAGAAGAAGACCCTAGAAGCAAGTACAAGGCAAGGAAGAGGTTTGTCAAGAAGGAAAGCTCTAGAGGCAAAGACAAGAGAAGATCATCTCGCAAGGGACTCTATGTTGGAGAGTGGGTTTCGGATGATGATAGTGATGAAGAAGAAAGTGATGACTCATCCTCCAAGGGAAAGAAGATGGCCGGCATAGCTCTCACCAACATCTCCGAGACTCTACCTCCACCACCGACTTGCTTGATGGCCAAAGATGATGATAGTAGTGAAGATGAGAAGAGCGAGTCCGATGAAGAGTTTGGTGAGGAGGATAAGCCCACATATGAGGAACTCTTGGATAGCATTCTCCTAACCGGCAAGATGATCATGAAGAAGGACAAGACCATTGCTCGGTTGGAGAAGGAACATGAAGTGGCCGCCTTCCGAGTTCGTCAACTTGAGGGTGAACTTAGGGACTTATCCATCTCTCACAAGGCTCTTGATGAGGACTATGACAAGCTTGAGGAAGATCACATGAAGCTCAAGGAGAAGTCCAAGTTACTAGAGGATGAGATCAAGCACCTTTCCACTTCGCTCATGACCTTGGATGAAAGCTATGACAAGCTCAAGGTTGAACACATGAGGCTCAATGGCAAGTTCAAGGTTCTTGAGGAAGAACATCAATCCCTCCTCGAAAAGTGTAACACTTCTTCTTCTAGTTCATCCATTTCCGATTCTTCATATATTACTTGTGATGGACTAACTCCCTCTCTTGAGAGCATCTCTCTTGATGAGAACATTTTGAAGGAATATCATCAACTCAAGGAGGAGAGAGCTTCGGTGATGGACGGTTTCGAGAGGCTCACAAGGGGAAGGACCATTCATAAGGAGATACTTGGTCGGAACCTTGTGAACAACCCCGGGCACAAGGGACTCGGCTCCTACCCCGCCGCCATCAACCTCATCGGCAAGGACGAGGACATTCCACCTTGGGTAGTTCCCCTCATGGCGGACGACTACTATTGTGAGAAGTGTTGCCGAGACGGCCACACTAGCAAGAATTGTCCCAAGGTGAGAAGTTCCAAGGTTTTGCCTAACGCTAACTTGTTCCATGGAAATACACACTACAAGCTCTTTAGGGACAAGAAAGGCAAGGTGAAGGCAAAGGCTCTTGGATCACCCGACAAGAGGAGGATGATGAGGAAGATTTGGGTGCCCAAATGCATAGTTGACCTTGAGAGGCCAACCAAGTGCGAGTGGGCTCCCAAGAACAAGACCTAGAAGGGTGATGGTGGTGGACCGTGCGCCGCAACGACAACTCATGAACGCCCACCACAAGCTTCGAGTGCTTCATCGACAAATCTACTCTTCAAGGAGGTAACTTGTATCATAGTAGTTTCCTTTCTTGCATTTGCTTGCATGGTAGCTAGGTGCTCCTTTGTGAACTAGTATGTTTGCATTCATGCATATGTTAATAACTAAAAAGAAAAGAACATAAAAATTAGTTCAAGGTCTAACTTTCTCAAGATAGCTATGAGCATGGGGGATGCTTGAGTTGGTGGACCGATGGACTCAAGGCAAGGTTTGGCTCATAGTGAGTAAGCTTGAGAGAGGTTCAAACTTGGCCTTGAGTAGGTTTCCTTTATGCGTTGTCTTAACTTTGCTTGCATATCACATGGCATGTTTACTTTCTCTTGCATTTGTATGATATGCTTGTCTCATGCATTGCATATAGGAAATCACAAAGGAGTTGTCACACTATGAGGAAGTGCTTCATTCGTAATATGATCTCACATCTCATAGAAGTGTGACTAAAGAAAAGAATTGCGCTTCATGCCCATTGAGTCTTGCTAAATGATCCTCAAGGTTAAATCTACTTGCACGGATCATAGGCAAAGGACTCATACATACCCCTCTTTTGTTTTTATCGCATTTGGTTCTTATTGGTTGCATCTTATTTGCCGATTGAAAAATTACTATAAGCCTATGCGCAACCTATATTGGTTTATTTTCAAAGGAGTGTTTGAGAGATCCCCTTCTAGTCCATGTTTGGCGTTTCTTTGGTTTTTGTGTGAGAAACTTGGACTTAGAAGGAAATTCCTTGAAAATCAGCATTTCTGGACTGGACCGTACAATACGGTCAAAGGGACCGTACAATACGGTGTGCTTTTTGCACGAGATCCTTTGAAACCTGAGGCAGAAAGGAGACCGGACAATGCGGTCCTCTAGACCGTACAATACGATCTCTATAGCTATCTGTCAGGGTGGAAAAGGGGACTGTACAATACGATCTCTAGGACCGTACCATACGGTCTGGTTAACTTCATCGGGAGATCACTTTCAATCTGATTCGTTGATTCAATATCTGATCGATCTCGGCCGTCCGTTCGAATTTAGACCTAATCCTAACGGCCCGTTCCGGTTTACTGTGCATCTTCCTCCAAAATCCACCGCCGCCGTTCGCGCCTCCACTCCCGCCTCGCCGTTCCCGCGCGCGCGCGCCCGTACGCCGCCGACCAGCCGCCGTCGAGCTCGCCGCCGACGAGCGCCACCTCAGCCGCGCGCCGCCGCCTCGCTCCACCGCGCAAGCACCCGCGCCCTCGCAACCCTAGCAGCCGCGCCGCGCCGCCGCACCACCGAGCCGCCGCTCCGCCTTGCCGCGCGCCGCCGCCGTGTTGAAGCCGAGGACGACGACGACGCCATCGACGTGCTCTCGGCCAAGGAGCTTCTCCATCGCGCGTGACCACGAGCTGCTGCTCATCCCCATCTCGCGCGTTGAACTCCTTCTTCCCCGGCGATCCTCACCGAGCCTGAGCACCACCACCTCGACGATCGTCGCTCTGGTGAGCCTCTGAAGATCAAAATGGTTGCACAGTAGCCTCAATTCCATGTTCAGTATCTAGGGTTTGAGCCGATCGTCTCCTTCTTCGATGAAAATCCCTAGAAAAATCGAACCTTTATTGCATTTGTCGTAAAATCCGATTAACTTCAATGCAATTGAGGTCACTTGCCTGCCATGTGTCATAGTGTTCGAGTGTCGCACTTCTTTTATCTATGACATTTTGGTTGATTGGTCGCTTTGTGTCGATTTCCGTTCCATACCATACACCTAGCTCGACACTAGCATTTCCTCGGTTAGTGGTACATTGTGTCTATTGCATATGATCTATGTACACTAGTCGATCTCCACCGATAGTCGACAATGCCGTAGTTCCCCATTGCATATTTGCCGGCATTGTGTCCTTTACCTCTGCGCTAGGACTTCATATAGATTCATGCGCTTACCTACGATTCTTGCTTGTAGATTATAGTAGGTTATTCTATACTCATATACCCTGTCTATTCCTATCGTGCAGTGGCAGTGGTCAGCGGACAGTGGGCAGTTGACAGCAGAGCAGAGACAGTGGACGGATTGAGGGCCAATCCCTTAGTCCTATCTTTGGCAGTCAGCCGTCAGTGGACGGGTTGGTGAGCCAAGCTCACTCGCCCTATCTTGTCTACAGCCCAGTCAGCAGAGATGGCAGGAGGCAGAGGCAGAGGCAGGGGCAGAGGTGACAGAGACAAGGGCAAGGCCAAGGCTCCAGATCCACAGCCCAAGAAGAAGAAGAAGCGGACAGGTGATCCAGAGTGGGATCGTGCCCTCAGGGCAGCAGATGTTGACTTACCTACTGGCAGAGACACAGGGTTCCGGATCAGGGACCCACCTGCAGGAGGACAGGGGGAGACTCCGAGGAGGTCTTCCAGGGCCAGAGTCACAGTGCAGCGGACTCCGTCCATCCGTGAGGTTGGTACGTCGAGGACCGCGCAGGAGCAGCCAGACTCAGAGGCAGAGGAGAGTTCCCACTCCGGTGACGGACCCCCTGAGGTCACCGAGGGTGACAGGCAGCGGATGGCAGTGAAGTTCTGTGCTCTTGACAGGACTGCTACACTCAGGGACGTGCTTGCTGAGGACGCACTCAGGCTGCCAGGCCCCGTCCTCAAGAAGTTCAGGAGAGTCAGTGAGGAGATTTGGGTACCTGCCAGGAGGGACCCACAGGCAGGAGGTCGCTTCTGGACCTTACTACAGCAGAGGATAGCAGCTGGGTTGAGGAGCAGACTGCGGACAGACGGAGCTAGTAAGCTCTTTGTTACTCACCAGCACTGCAGCATAGAGGCTGCCAGCAGAGGTGCCGGGACAGACTTCACTCAGCACTTGTCTTATATCCCGGGCCTCCAGGAGATCATCACTACACTGATGCGTTGGGATTATGATATAGTGATAGATTTCTACGCTTCTCTGTGGATTGCCCCAGATCGGTCTTCTATATGGTTCATGCTCAGAGGGCAGCCCCACAGAGTGACGAGGGAGAACCTAGTAGAGGCCCTAGAGACTGTTCAGCACGAGAATAGGGTGTTTCCTCTTGCTCACCCAGGGATGGAGCCTCCCCGTAGACCTCTTGGAGGACACTTACCTTCAGACGAGGATATGAGTATTGCCTTTCCTCCACCACACCCGGAGAACTTCAGCCGAGCTCACACCAGACTCACACATGAGGGCAGAGTTCTCAGGAGCATTCTTAGCAGGACCATTGTACCTAGGAGTGGCTACAGGGATCAGTTCTCTATCCTAGCACAGTGGGTTGTGATGTTGATGCTGAGGCACAGAGGCTTTGACTTGGTAGATCTGATACTGTGCCAGATGGAGGACGTTATTGCTGAGGGGATAGCTGCCAGACACTTAGCCTTCGCACCTCTGATCTGCTACATTCTGAGGAGGCTACAGTTGTTGTCTCAGGAGGACTACGACGAGCTGCCCAAGGTGACCACAGCTTATACTCCCTTACCTGCCTCCGACAGACGGGTTGCTACCCGGGAGTCAGCTTCGCAGGGGAGTTCTTCACAGGGCTTAGGTGACACGGCTACCGAGACCGAGCAGCATATTCAGACTGGTAGTCATATGGAGTCCATTCCTGAGGACGTTACTCCGGACTCTAGAGCAGGACCTTCAGCCTCTGCTACAGCTCCAGCACAGACAGATGCACTTCTACGCGCAGAGCTAGCAGAGCTCCGTAGAGAGATCTGGAGTCAGAGAGAGGATAGAGAGAGGGACAGACAGATGATGGACAGTGTCATACACACTCAGAGGGAGTTGGCTACTGGCATGTCTTCGTTGTTCACTGGCTTTGAGGCGATCGCTCAGACTCTTCGTCTCTTTGGACAGGCACTGCCAGGTCTCCCGTCTTTCCCTCCTATCACCTTTCCAGGTGTGCTGCCACCAGACACAGTTCGCTTTCAGCAGTTACAGCAGCAGCAGTTTGCTCAGACACAGGGAGGACAGTCTTCCAGCCAGGGACAGTACTTCAGCACCTTACTCACGGCTCCCATCTCACCTGCTGGTGCACCTACGGTGGGGCCGTCGACGTCCACGTTTGCTGGTTTGACAGGAGAGGCAGGACCTTCTCAGCAGTACTTTTCTTCACCAGGCCTCTCCATGACTCCGTCAGCTCTCCTTGCTACTACAGCTCCGAGCTTCTCACCGCTTCAGCTGACGAGTCCTTTCTTTGTGTCACCACTGCCAGCTCGTACACTCGACTTCGACACAGTAGCACAGACCGCCTCAGTGCAGACAGATTCACTTCTTACAGCTTCACAGGCAGAGGTCGTGACTACTACAGCTGAGACAGCAGCAGTGGCACAGACAGAGTCTCCCAGGACACCTACTCCGCCTCGAGTTGTTGAGCCCTCAGCAGATCTCACTGACTTTGGCTATACTCGTGAGGAGTTACGTGAGGCTCTTGCCACAGGCACCTCTCCAGAGCAGCAGACAGCACTCCCCAGGACTCCTTCACCACCTCCAGAGTTTGAGTACACTGGCACTTCTTCTGAGCAGCAGCAGCCACAGCAGGGCACCTCTTCTGCTCCAGAGCTTTCAATGACTACCACCACTGCACCTCCTCCAGCCTCCGACGCGTAGGACAGCAGTTTTCTCCTTCCTTCTTTCTCTTTTTGGTCATTGGTGCCAAAGGGGGAGAGAGATAGAGAGATCTTGTATAGGTCTAGGGGGAGTAGTGGAGTGATCTTGTGTTCAGGGGGAGTGTGAGACAGCTTTTGTCCAGGGGGAGATCTTTTGGTACTTCATTGTATATTCTTTTGGTTCTTTGTGGTTCTTGTTGAGCTTGATTTGTTTTTGCTTGTGTTTAGCTCATCAAGAATGCACTTGGTTTCTTTTACATACACTTGCTCGTTATCTATATATCTTTCATATTGCTCTGTCTCTAATATATTGCTCTGATATATTGCTCTGAGTTTGTGTATGTTCACCTGGATGCGCCTATTTATATCTATCTTGCCAGGTTTCCTCTTTCTGTGATGATATGTGCACTCACTTGCTTTTGCAGGAATATCTTATAATCTCATCATCACAGAGTTGTGGTCATAGCTCATGTTTTTATTCCACATATATCACCCATGTGCTCTAACTCTATTTTGCAGGTGATACCTTTTGAGCTATGACTACCTTGTTCTCCGTTTTACTTGTTCTTCATTTCATATCCTATCTTATCAATCACTCTTGCGCTTTACATTCTCTATCTTATGATATGTGTTGTCACCAATCACCAAAAAGGGGGAGATTGTAAGCTTCATGACCATTGGAGTTTGGAAACCCCAAAGGTATGAATGTTTTGGTGATTGGGTGACCATATTGATGTGACTAACATTTCCTTGTAGGATATTCAAATGGTCATGTCAATGAAGCGTCGTCTCACATACTCTATCTATCGACGACTTGGTGATTGGTTGCCTCGACAATTCGGATCGAGAACTTGATGGAGTCGCGGAGAAGATGTGGATCAAGGCTAAGGACATGCTAGATCCAAGCGAGTGTTGCTTGGTTAGATGTTAGCTTGAGTCCATAGGAAAAACCGGACTATCAAGAGGGATCGAATTGGTTCTCTTAGAGCACACTAGGTTAGAGATCAAATGGATGCATTGTGAGTCTCTTGAGAGCTAGGGTGGCTCAAGAGAAGAAGAGGAACCAAGAATGGAGAAGTTGGAAGCAAGGATCAAGAAGTGGATCAAGTTTTCAGCTTATGCCGAAGAGATCGGACAGTACGGTCCTAGGGACCGTATGGTACGGTCTTCATTGAAGATCCAGACAGAGAAGTGAAGTCTCGGGATGCTGAGAAAATGAAGACCGGACAATGGACCGTATGGTACGGTCAAGGAGACCGGACAGTACGGTCATCAGAGGATTTCCAGACAGAGAAGATGGAGTTTCTGGAAGTGGAAGAAATGAAGACCGGACAATCGACCGGACGGTACGGTCCTAGGGACCGGACAGTACGGTCTTCATTGGAGATGAAGAAGAAGATGGAGATGCGCCTGGAAATAGAGACCGGACAATACGGTCTGGAAGAGACCGGACAGTACGGTCCTTTGTACGGTCTCTAGTTTCGCAGGGCACTTTTGGGCAACGGCTAGTTTTGGGTTGGTAGCCTATATATAGTTGGTTGCCCGCCCCTTGAGGGGTCTCTTGGCCATTGTTGGAGTGCAGGAAACTCAGAGGGAGCCAAGAGCAAGAGAGAGAAGCACTTGTGAAGGATTTGGAGTGATCCTAGTGCTTGAGAGAGTAGCAATTGCATCCACTTGATCTCTAGGCTAGTGTGAGCTTGAGAGAGTCACTTCGGTTTGTTACTCTTGGTCTATGGCGAGGCCTAGACCGGTTAGGCGTTGGTGTTGAGCTGAGGAGATTGTGGAAGCTAACACAAGTTTGTACACGGTCTTGGAGCTTCCCGTGCGAAAGAAGCATCACTAGTGGAGCGCCCTTTGGCACGCATCACGTGCGGAGCCTTACCTCCGGAAGAGTACCCGGGATCGAGCCCGGCGGGACGTGCCCGCGACTTCACTCGGAGGGTGAAGTGTGCTCTAGGAGGGATCGCCATCGAGCGGAGGGACGGGGTCGAGACTCCGGCGGGAGTGACCCAACGTGGAGTAGGGGAAGGCGCCACCCTTCCGAGACCACGGGAAAAATCATGAGCATTCCTATCTCTATCTCCTTTACATACTAGCATTTACGCTTCCGCATTTACCTTTATGTGCTAGTAGAATTGCATGATAGGTTGTCTCTTTACTACTTGGTAGAATTGCTTGTTAGGCTTTACTACTTGGTAGAATTGCTTGCTAGGGTGTTGCTGGTTGCATAGACTAGATTGTGTGCGCGCTTTGCTTGCTTCTTGCGATCACCATATCTAGTCTTGCTAGCTTCACGCCTAAAGTACGTTTGGGAGAAATTGTTGACACACCGATTCACCCCCCCCCCTCTCGGTGCCCTTGATCCTTTCACCGGGGAGGGGTCGTCGGCGGCGGGGAAGTCGGGCAGAGGTTCGGCGGCGGCGTACGACGGCGACGGGCGACGAAACTCCACGAGGTTAGGCGGAGCACGGGCGGTGCGTCACCGCGAACGACGTCGGGGTGGCCTCGACGTCCGGGGCGTCGCGGGCGAGCGGGTCGTGATGAGGACATCACTCCTTCGGATGCACACAACACTCCTTCACATGACATTGAAGGTCCTATAACTAGAGCTCGCGCGCGACAATTAAATTTAAAGGTGAGCTCGTTCCTAAGTACTTATTTATTTGATTTTGAGAATAGATTGCTACCTAATGAATGTATTATGATTAGGAACTATGGAGAGGACCAGGGGATGAGTGGAGAGGAGCTTGGAGGCGGAGAAGACCAGCAAGGACGTCCAAGTCAAGTTGGAGGTCCAAGCGAAGTCGATTTCGGTCCTGTTTCGGAGTCCAGGAGCAGTCTGTACTAAAACGGCCGCCCAGGTCGCATACGGGCTCCGTTTTGGGCGAACCAGATATGGATGGAAAGATAATTCGACCACCTTTCCAATGGCACCGGTTTCAAGTCCAAATTCGTTCAGAGTCGTCGGGAATCGTCGAAACAAGTGGACGTCCAGAATCTGTCTTGGCGCTGTGACGCCGTCTTTGGCCTTTGGGCTTTGTATCTTGTGTGAGCCCATTAGGGGTGTGTCCAGGGGATGTTGCACGCCCCTTAGACTATATTTACAGCAGCCGGCGCATGAGTTAGGGTTGGGTTTTGCTTAGATTAATCTGTCATTGAACAGTTTCGCCGCCGTCGGTTTGTGAGACCCCAACTTCGTGAGATTAAGTTGTCATCTGCAATTTGGTTGCATTCTTCTTTGTTCTTGCTTGTGTTCTTCGATTCGCTTGCAGGGATAAGCCTTCTGGGCGAGGTCAACCGTGCATCGCCGGTTGATAACCAGAGAAGACGTGGTGCTGCGATTGCGGGGTTTCGGACGTGTTGTTCGGAAGCCGGTTCGACGTGTGTCACATCTTCAAACTAATCGTCGTTTACCACCAAACCTTTCGGAAGATCGGGCACCCTAGTCCACATCAGTTGGTAATCAGAGCTTCTGGTTTACCGTCAGGTTCGACCTTTACCTTAGTATTTGTTTCGCCATCGTCCTAGAGTCTACAAAAAGCCAAAAAAATTTAGTTGTTAGGTTTTTCCCCTTCCCAGACCACGTTAGCCTTTGCATAATTCAATTTCAGAGTTCGTAGTGTTGAGTTTGTGTCCTAGTTCGAGTTTCTGTTGCTGGTTTAGTTCGTGTTTTAGTTCGGTCGTGTGATCCTTGGGAAACCCTAGCCGCCGCCTTTGATTTCGCCTTTTCTGTCATTTGTCGTCGCACCATCCAGTGTTAGGGTTTCATCGGTTGTGTTCGTTTCGCCATCACATACACCTCCACAGATCACCACACCACCACCAGACACCTATCCATACTCCGCTGCCACCATATCACGAACTTTTCCAGAAACCGATTCGGTACCGATTTCAGTTTTGCCTTGCTATATACCCTAGCTCGACACACCTTCGACAAAACAGGCATAACTTTGCGCTCGGTGCTCTGTTTTGGTTGAAATTTTTACAGCAGGTTCCAAACTTGAAAAGAGCAGGACCAAATGCCTTTAGGCCATTTGGCGCAGCCAAAAAAATTAAAAAAATCAGGAAGATAATTAAAAAAATCATTGAAGTTGATTTCGGTCTTTTCACAGAACATCTCAGAATTTCTGTAGACCACATCCTTTCTCAGATTGAGCTGAAACTTTGAGTTTCTCCTATTCTTGTGTCTCTGGTTGCGAGAAAAATGTCAGAAAAATAAAAGAAAAAAGAAAATTGAATAGCACTATGATTTCTACTAGTGCCTGCTATTTTGTCCTGTAGTGCCAGAAGTGTTGATTGTTGCCTTGATCTCTGTCCTTGCTGTGACATCTTTTTCATCCTTTGAATTGAGTTCATCACTGCTGTTCTAAGGACACGAGTAGGCCAGCAACTAAGGATTAGTAATTTGGGACATATATTCAGCATTACTATCTGTCTTTGAATTGTGTTCCACTCACATATATTTGGCCTTCCAAGCTCCACATACTCCTTCTGGGCATCACAGGTTCTTACCCTTGCAATCGCGGAACACGCCTTCCAGGTATTCCTTTGCTTTGCGTAGTGAGAACCTTGTAAGAACTTGGTAAGACGCGCCTTGTTGCTGTTTGAGAGGCACCACTTTTACCACCTGCAGTAGACATTTATTAGGGATAACCTTCACGGTTTGTTTCCTGTTTTGGTGTTTGCGATGACAGGTGACAACAATGGTGCTGATTCCCCCAACAACTTCAATGAGTGTGTCAGCCAAGGACAGCTGCAAGCTGCTCTTGAGAAGGCTCAGGGAGTGATAAAAGAAGACATTGGCAAGCTCGTCACCGCCGAACTCAACAAGCATAAGCTGTTCAACCTCATTGAGTCATTGGACAGGCGGATGGCTAGGCTTGTTGACAAGTGTGAAGAGATGGACAATCGCTTGAAGGCCAATGAGGCCTCTTCTGCCAACAACAACAACACCAACACCAGCAACACCAACACTGAACTTCCAGAGTATACGGTGTTTGATGAAGAAGGAAACGTTGATGAAGAAGCCACTCAACAGAATAGGGCGCGCCGACGTCTTCAATTCAACACTGCAGGTATGGGTGGTATTCATAATCAGCGACGTACTGCAGGTAATAATAATCGTGCTGTCGATGATCCCTATGCTAAGATTAAGTTTACTATACCATCCTTTGCTGGAAATTATGATGCTGAGGGATATCTTGATTGGGAGATGACGGTAGAACAGAAATTTAATGCTCATCTTGTTCCTGCACAGCATAGAGTTAGACAAGCCACTAGTGAATTTAAAGATTTTGCTATTATCTGGTGGAATAGTCTAGCTAATGATGGTAGTACTCCTCAGACATGGGAAGCTTTGAAAACAGCCATGCGTGATCGTTTTGTTCCTCCTTCATATCATAGAGATTTACGTAAAAAATTGATGCGCCTAGAACAGGGAGATATGTCAGTTCAGGATTACTATGGGGAGCTGCAAAAGGGTTTGATGCGCTGTGGTATAGTTGAGGAACTAGAGGATTCGATATGTCGTTTTTATTCTGGTTTGAGGCGGGAAATTCAGGACATTGTTGATTATAAAGAATTTAACACTGTCAACCAGTTGTTCCAGTTTGCTATGCTTGCAGAGAAGGAATTGCAGGGACGTGAGCAGCGGAACAAGAACAACAACCGGACCTCCTACACGCCGCGCACGCCTACATCAGCGGGGCTGCCCAAGGTTTCCTCTTTCCGGACGCCTCCTCCAGCGGGCAAGCCTGCAGCGAGCGTTCCAGCGGCGCCGACCAAGCCTACTACACGATCGGCTGAACCAGCGAAGAGTGCTTCATCCGTCGCCTCAACGGGACGCACCACCTGCATTCAGTGTCACCGCTGCCATGGACTTGGCCATGTGCAGAAGGATTGCCCAAGTAAGAGGGCATATGTGGCTACAGATGATGGAGGATATGTCAGCACCTCCGACATAGAAGATGACATTGATGAAGAAATTATTGTTGAGGACGCCGATGGCCCTGTCCTTAGCGCGGAACACACTTCGGGATTAATGAACATCATTGTGCAGCGTGTACTTAGCACGCAAATTCAGCAGCCTGAGAAGATACAGCGCCACAACTTGTTCCAGATTTTCTTCAACATTAAGAACCGTCGTGCGCGTGTGATTATTGATGGGGGAAGTTGCAACAATTTGGTGAGTTCAGATTTGGTCAAGAAGCTTGGCTTGACCACTCGACCACACCCACATCCATACTATATCCAGTGGTTAAATGATTCTGGTAAGGCTAAGGTAACACAAATGTGCAGAGTTTCATTTTCCATTGGTACATATGTTGATTCTGTGGATTGTGATGTGGTACCTATGCAAGCTTGTTCACTTTTGTTGGGTCGACCTTGGCAACATGATAATGATGCTTTGCACCATGGTAGAAGTAATAAATACACGTTTACACATAAGGGACAGAAAATTACTTTGCTACCTTTGACCCCTGCTGAAATTGTACAAGCTGATAGAGAAAGAGCTGCTAGTATGAAAAATGATAAATCTGAAAATCAGCAAGTTGCTAATTCTATTTTCCCACCTAAAAGTGATAAACCTGCACCTAGATCTAAGGACGAGGGAATTAAATTGAAGGGTAGAGTGATGATTGCAACAAAAAGTGATCTTGCTGAAATTTCTGATGGTGATATATGCTATGCCTTCATATGCAAACGAGCTTTGTTTTCACTTGATGATATTGTTAGCTCTTTGCCTCTTGCTGTCGCTAACCTTTTGCAGGAGTATGAGGATGTTTTTCCAGCTGAGATACCCCCGGGGCTGCCACCTTTGAGAGGGATAGAGCATCAAATTGATTTGATCCCGGGAGCGACTTTGCCAAACCGTGCTGCTTATAGAACCAACCCCGAGGAGACTAAGGAAATTCAGCGACAAGTCCAAGAGCTTTTGGACCGCGGGTATGTACGTGAGAGCCTTAGTCCTTGTGCCGTTCCTGTAATTTTGGTTCCTAAGAAAGATGGTACTTGGCGTATGTGTGTTGATTGTAGAGCCATTAATAACATTACTATTCGTTATCGTCATCCTATTCCTAGGTTAGACGACATGCTTGATGAGTTATGTGGTTCTATAATTTTCACAAAGATTGACTTGCGTAGTGGCTACCACCAAATTAGAATGAAACTTGGAGATGAATGGAAAACAGCTTTTAAAACCAAATTCGGGTTGTATGAGTGGTTAGTAATGCCTTTCGGTTTAACTAATGCACCTAGCACTTTCATGCGTTTGATGAATGAGGTTTTGAGGGCTTTTATTGGTCGATTTGTGGTGGTTTACTTTGATGATATATTGATTTACAGCAAGTCTATGGATGAACATATGGATCATTTACGTGCTGTTTTTAATGCTTTGAGAGATGCACGTTTGTTTGGTAACCTTGAGAAGTGCAATTTTGCACCGATCGAGTTTCTTTCCTTGGCTATGTTGTTACTCCACAGGGAATCGAGGTGGATAAGACAAAGATTGAAGCCATTGAGAGCTGGCCGCTGCCCCAAACCATCACGCAGGTGAGAAGTTTTCTTGGTCTTGCAGGATTCTATCGCCGCTTCGTCAAAGATTTCAGCACCATTGCTGCTCCATTGCACGAGTTGACGAAGAAGGGAGTGGTGTTTCGTTGGGGAAAAGCACAAGAGGAGTCCTTTGCCACTTTGAAGGACAAGCTTACAAACGCGCCTTTGCTGCAACTTCCAAACTTTGGTAAGACTTTTGAACTTGAATGTGATGCAAGTGGAGTTGGCATTGGTGGTGTTTTGATGCAAGATGGTAAACCCGTTGCATACTTTAGCGAAAAATTGAATGGCCCCATTCTGAATTATTCTACGTATGATAAGGAATTGTATGCTCTTGTACGTTCTTTACAAACGTGGCGTCATTATTTGTGGCCTAAAGAATTTGTTATTCATTCGGATCATGAATCGCTTAAGTATCTTCGTTCACAAAATAATCTGAACCGTAGACATGCTAAATGGGTTGAATTTATTGAATCTTTCCTTACATCATTAAACATAAGAAAGGGAAGGAAAATGTGATTGCCGATGCATTGTCTAGACGATATGCTTTGCTGTCCCAACTTGATTGTCGCATTTTTGGACTTGAATCGATTAAAGAAACATATGCGCTTGATCCTGATTTTAAAGATGCGTTGCTGAATTGTAAAGAGGGACGTTCATGGAACAAGTTTGTGCTGAATGATGGGTTTTTGTTTAGAGCTAACCGCCTATGCATTCCAGTTGGTTCCGTTCGTCTTTTGTTGATACAGGAAGCGCATGGAGGAGGATTGATGGGACATTTTGGTGCTAAAAAGACGGAGGATGTTTTGGCCGCACATTTCTTTTGGCCAAAGATGAGGAGAGACGTTGAGCGGTTCGTGGCTCGCTGCACTACATGTCAAAAAGCTAAGTCTCGCTTGAATCCACATGGTTTATACATGCCTCTTCCGGTTCCTTCTATTCCTTGGGCGGATATTTCTATGGATTTTGTTTTGGGATTGCCGCGGACTAAGAGGGGGAGGGATAGCATTTTTGTTGTGGTGGATCGTTTTTCGAAAATGGCACATTTTATACCATGTCATAAGAGTGATGATGCTATTCATATTGCTGACCTCTTTTTCAAAGAGATTGTTCGTTTGCATGGTATGCCTTCTACTATTGTTTCAGATCGTGATGCAAAATTCTTGAGTCATTTTTGGCGTACTTTGTGGAACAAGTTGGGTACAAAATTGTTATTTTCTACCACTTGTCATCCACAAACCGATGGACAAACTGAGGTGGTGAACCGTACTTTGGGTACCATGTTGAGGGCTGTTTTGAAGAAAAATTTGAAGATGTGGGAAGAATGCTTGCCACATGTGGAGTTTGCATATAATCGGGCAACACATTCTACCACTAAGGTAAGTCCTTTTCAGGTAGTGTATGGTTTCAACCCCCGTGCCCCCATTGATATTCTACCTTTGCCTACTAGTGAGAGGGTACATAATGATGCTAAAGATCGTGCTGATTTTATCTTGAAAATGCATGAAACAACTAAGCACAACATTGAAAAGATGACTGAAAAATATAGAGTTGCCGGTAGTAAAGGAAAAAGAGAAGTTAAACTTGAACCGGGTGACTTAGTTTGGTTGCACTTGAGAAAGGATCGTTTTCCCGAATTGAGAAAGTCTAAGTTAATGCCTAGAGCTGATGGTCCTTTCAAAATAATTGAGAAGATTAATGATAATGCATATAAACTTGATTTGCCTCCCGAGTTCGGGGTTAGTCCTACATTTAACATTTCAGATTTGCGGCCTTACTTGGGAGAAGAAGATGAGCTTGAGTCGAGGACGACTCCAATTCAAGAGGGGGAGGATGATGAGGACATCACTCCTTCGGATGCACACAACACTCCTTCACATGACATTGAAGGTCCTATAACTAGAGCTCGCGCGCGACAATTAAATTAAAGGTGAGCTCGTTCCTAAGTACTTATTTATTTGATTTTGAGAATAGATTGCTACCTAATGAATGTATTATGATTAGGAACTATGGAGAGGACCAGGGGATGAGTGGAGAGGAGCTTGGAGGCGGAGAAGACCAGCAAGGACGTCCAAGTCAAGTTGGAGGTCCAAGCGAAGTCGATTTCGGTCCTGTTTCGGAGTCCAGGAGCAGTCTGTACTAAAACGGCCGCCCAGGTCGCATACGGGCTCCGTTTTGGGCGAACCAGATATGGATGGAAAGATAATTCGACCACCTTTCCAATGGCACCGGTTTCAAGTCCAAATTCGTTCAGAGTCGTCGGGAATCATCGAAACAAGTGGACGTCCAGAATCTGTCTTGGCGCTGTGACGCCGTCTTTGGCCTTTGGGCTTTGTATCTTGTGTGAGCCCATTAGGGGTGTGTCCAGGGGATGTTGCACGCCCCTTAGACTATATTTACAGCAGCCGGCGCATGAGTTAGGGTTGGGTTTTGCTTAGATTAATCTGTCATTGAACAGTTTCGCCGCCGTCGGTTTGTGAGACCCCAACTTCGTGAGATTAAGTTGTCATCTGCAATTTGGTTGCATTCTTCTTTGTTCTTGCTTGTGTTCTTCGATTCGCTTGCAGGGATAAGCCTTCTGGGCGAGGTCAACCGTGCATCGCCGGTTGATAACCAGAGAAGACGTGGTGCTGCGATTGCGGGGTTTCGGACGTGTTGTTCGGAAGCCGGTTCGACGTGTGTCACATCTTCGACCTAATCGTCGTTTACCACCGAACCTTTCGGAAGATCGGGCACCCTAGTCCACATCAGGTCGGCGAGCTCGATGGCGGCGGCAATGGCGGCGGCGGCTAGGGTTGGCGCGCGGCGACGATTTCGGGCGAAAAGGGGTCGCGGAGGGGGTCCACTCCCTTTTATACGCCGAGACCGCGTTGGGGTCCGACTCGGACGCGCACGCCGAGGGCAGCGACGGCGTACGGGCGGCGGCGCGGCTGCGGGCCTGCGGGGGCTGGCGCACGGGCTGGCGAGGGCCACGGGTCGCGCGCGGGCTGACTGCTAGGCAAGCTGGGCTGGCGCGGGGAGTTGGGCCGCGGCCAAAGAAGAAAGAAGGAAAGCAGGCCGGCCCAGGAAGGAAAGGGAAAAAGGAAAAGAAAACGAAAAGGGCGAACTGGGCCAGGCAGATTCGGCCCAAGAGCAAACTGAGGATTCTTTTTCTTCTTTTCTATTTCTATTTTCCTTTCTAGGGTCTAAACAAAACGGAAACGATTTCTACTCGCATTTTAAATATATTTTCCACACAATAAAATACCTACTGCATACTACTCCAGCATGAATGCAACAAACAAATATTTTATATCCTAAATTAATTTATTTAATTTAGAAATTAGCCCTTTTGCCTAAGAAAAATGATAACACCCTAATTAAATTAAGGAAATTTTAAACTATTGCAAAAATGTGAAAATTAGGGTGTTACAAACCTACCCCCCTTAAGATGAATCTCGCCCTCGAGATTCGGACGGAACGGAGAAGAAGTTTGGGAATTCTGACTTCAGATCATCTTCTCTCTCCCAAGTGGCTTCGTCCTTTGAGTGATGACTCCACTGCACTTTGCACATACGGTACCTCTTATTTCTAGTAACCTTCTCTGATGTTTCCAAGATCTTTACTGGATACTCCTGATATGTGAGATCCTCGCTGGCATCCAAATCCTCTAAAGGCACTTGTTCCTCTGGAACTCGAAGACATTTCTTCAACTGGGATATGTGGAACACATCATGCACATCAGACAACTGCGAGGGCAACTCTAACTTATAAGCAACTTCACCTTTCCTTTCCAAGATCTTGAAAGGACCAATGTACCTTGGTGCAAGCTTACCCTTAACATTGAATCGGCGGAGGCCTCTCATGGGTGACACCTTCAAATACACAAAGTCTCCTACCTCAAAGATCAACTCTCGACGTCGGTGATCGGCATAGCTCTTCTGCCTTGATTGTGCAATCTTCAAGTTCTCTCTAATGATCTGAACTCGCCTCTCTGCATCTCTAAGAATTTCTGGCCCAAAGACCTGACTTTCTCCAGTTTCATTCCAAAACAAAGGAGTTCTACACTTCCTTCCATACAAAGCTTCAAACGGTGACATCTTCAAACTGGCTTGATAACTGTTGTTGTAAGAAAATTCTGCATAAGGAAGACTCTTATCCCAACTGCCACCATACTTCAAAGCACAAGCTCTCAACATATCCTCAAGAATTTGATTTACCCTTTCAGTCTGTCCGTCGCTCTGCGGATGATAGGCTGAGCTGAAATTCAATCTTGTATCCATTGACCCATGTAACTGCTCCCAGAAATATGAGGTGAATTGGGTCCCTCTATCAGACACAATCTTCTTAGGCACTCCATGCAAAAACACAATCCTGGATACGTACAGCTCGGCAAGCTTCGATCCCTTATAAGTAGTCTTTACTGGTATGAAATGAGCAACCTTCGTCAAGCGATCCACAATAACCCATATAGAATCATATCCTGACTGAGTACGAGGCAAACCCACAATGAAATCCATACTAATCTCTTCCCATTTCCATTCAGGTACCTTCAATGGTTGTAGAAGTCCGGCAGGTCTTTGATGTTCTGCTTTGACACGCTGACATGTGTCACATAGTGCAACGTACTCGGCCACATCTCTCTTCATACCATACCACCAATACCTGTCTTTGAGGTCTTGATACATCTTATACTTCCTGGATGAATTGAATAGGCTGAATCATGAGCTTCTCTAAGTATCAATTCCTTGATGTGTTTATTGTCTGGTACACAGATCCTCTTCTCGAACCACAAGATCCCTTGATCATCCTCCACAAATCCTGGGGCCTTGTTCTCTTTGATCTGCTGCTTGATTTCCTTGATCTTCTCATCCTCAAGCTGCCCTTTACGAATATCCTCCTCGAGTGTCGAGTCAACCTCCATGGCAACCACTTCGGTATTCGACACCCATCCTAGGTTGAGCTTTGCAAAGTCTTCACATAACTCTGGCTGAAACTCGCGTGTTACCAGCATATTCAGGTGTGACCTTCTACTCAAAGCATCTGCAACGACATTTGCCTTGCCTGGATGATAGTTGATCCCCAGATCATAGTCTTTGATGAGTTCCAACCATCTGCGCTGCCTAAGGTTAAGGTCTGGTTGTGTAAATATATACTTCAAGCTCTTATGGTCTGAGAATATCTCACATCTCTTGCCGATGAGGTAGTGCCTCCATATCTTGAGTGCATGAACCACTGCTGCTAACTCCAATCATGTGTCGGATAGTTTCAACTCATGTTTCCTCAACTGTCTGGAGGCATAGGCCACAACATGACCTTCTTGCATAAGAACACATCCTAAACCTTGACGAGATGCATCGCAATAGATTGAGAACGGCTTCTCCATATCTGGCATGATCAACACCGGCGCTGTGGTCAGCTTGGTCTTCAACTCCTGAAAGCTAGCCTCACAACTGGATGTCCACTTGAACTCCTTTCCCTTTACAAGTAGCTCTGTCAAGGGCTTCGCTATCTTGGAGAACCCCTCAATAAACCGTCGATAGTAGCCTGCTAAACCCAGAAAACTTCGAACTTCTGAAACACTCTGAGGCGCATTCCAGCTCAACACATCCTGAACCTTGCTTGGATCAACTGACACACCTCCGGCTGAAATAACATGGCCTAGAAAAGATACCTCTTTCAACCAGAATTCACACTTACTGAGCTTACCATACAACTGATTCTCTCTGAGCTTCTGCAATACCAGGCGCAAATGTTCCTCATGTTCCTCCTCGTTCTTAGAGAATACCAGAATATCATCTATGAACACCACCACAAACTTGTCCAAGTAGTCCATAAACACTTTATTCATCAGATACATAAAGTAGGCAGGGGCATTGGTTAACCCAAAAGACATCACTGTATACTCATACAAACCATACCGTGTACTGAAGGCAGTCTTGGGAATGTCTTTTGCACGGATCTTCAACTGATGATATCCCGATCTGAGGTCAATCTTAGAGAACACACAAGCTCCCTTGAGTTGATCAAACAAATCTTCAATGCGGGGCAAAGGATATTTGTTCTTGATAGTAACATCATTAAGAGCTCTATAATCAACACACATCCTTTGAGTACCATCCTTCTTAGGAACAAAGATAACAGGAGCGCCCCAAGGTGATGAGCTAGGACGAATATAACCCTTATCTAACAATTCCTGTAACTGTTCTTTTAGTTCAGCTAATTGATTAGCAGCCATTCTATAAGGTCTCTTAGATATAGGAGCAGTACCAGGTAGTAATTCAATAACAAATTCAACATCACGGTCTGGTGGCATACCTGGCAAATCCTCAGGAAACACATCAGGAAACTCGCTGACAACTCTGATTTCCTGAACAGTACCCGCTTCCAGTTGGTTCAGCACAATACTGTTGGTTGCCCCTTTGCTAGTGATAAGTGGTTCAGCAACATACTCCAATTCCTCTCCATTACTAGCTGTCAGCCTCACTGCCCTCTTAGCACAATCAATGATACCTTTGTACTTGCTCAACCAATCCATACCAAGAATTACATCTATGCCTTTGGATTCTAGCACAATAAGATTAGCAGAGAAGTCTACCCCCCTTATATTAAGGTTTACCTTAGAGCATACATGCTTTGCATTCATTTCTCCACCTGGGGAGCTAACGATCATCTTGTTCTTAAGCATAGATATGGATAATTGGTTTTTAGCAACATATTCAGCAGATATGAAAGAGTGAGATGCTCCAGAATCAAATAGCACAATAGCATTTGCAGAGTTGACAAGGAACATACCAAGAACAACGTCTGGAGCCTCCTGAGCATCCTCCACTGCCACATGATTGACACGACCCCGGGCATAATTCTGCTTAGCTGCTGTAGGAGTGTTCACATTGCGGTTTGCCTGCTGTGGTACCTTGTGCAGGGGTCTGGCGTTGGTTTGGGTTGGAGCATTGGTTGGCATAATGACCCTTCTCACCACATTTGTAGCAGGTTCTCTGAGCCATGGGTGTGTTGTTGGAATTGGGCCTCTGAGAAGGCTGAGGTGCACTGCGAGGCGTCTGAGAGTTGTGATTCTGACCCTGACGCTGAGGAGTCTGGTACCCCTGCCCAGTAGGCTGAGTCCTCTGCTGGCTGCTCTGCTGTGGAGGGCGATATGTAGGTCCAGCTGACGAAGATCCCAAGCGAGGCCTTGAGCTGCTCCCCTGCTGACTCTGACGCTCCATCTTGCGCTTCCTCTCCATGTTGTTCCTCCTGTTCTCCAGAACAAGAGCAGCATCCACCATAGCCTGAAAGTTCTGGAATCCACGGGCCTCAAGTGCATAAGCAAGTCCATCATTCAGACCTTCCATAAAACAATCCCTCTTCTTCTCATCGGTGTCAACCTCCCCCGGAGCATACCTGGACAGTTGGGTGAAGCGTGTGAGGTACTCTCCCACAGACATGGAACCCTGCTTCAGATTCTGGAACTCCTTCCTCTTCAGCTTCATCAAGCCCTGTGGCACAAAGTGAGACCTGAAGCTGTTCCTGAACTCCTGCCAGTTAATACTGTCTGTCTCCTCATGAGCATTCACATAGGTGTCCCACCAATCAGCAGCGGGACCCACAAGCTGGTGAGAAGCATACAGGACCTTCTCTCTGTTGGTGCACTGGACTACCTGCAGCTTCTTCTCAACGGTCTTCAGCCAGTCATCAGCGTCCATTGGCTCCACAGAGTGAGAAAAGGTAGGTGGCTTGGTCCTCTGGAATTCTCCAAGCTTGTCACTTGGAGGGGCTTGCGGCTGTTGTGGCTGGGGCTGCTGCTGCTGCATGTTGATCATAGTCTGCTGCATGGTTTGGAGAAGCTGGGTCTGCGCTGTCAGAAACTGCTCCAAGGTAGGTTGCGCTGCAGCATCATTGTTGTTGTTGTTGTTACCTCCCCTCCGAGACATCTGATAAGAGGAAAAGATATGATAAGAAAGGTGTGGTAGGTACGACAACATCAAGCAGGTAGAACAGAATATCAAGGTATAAAGGAATCATGGAGTGAATTGAAACAAGATATAGCAAAGCTTAGATGAATATGAAAGGTAGATATGGTGTAGGATAATTAGCAATGACCAAGGTAAAAGAATAACTGGAAAAGTGGAAAATTTCGGCAGCAACATGGTATAAAATATCATATATCCAAGTGACAGATAGATATATCAAAATAAGAGAATCATATATCAATAATGCATCAAGAACAATAATCAACTATTGCAGAACCAAAGGACATTCCACAATGATCCATGACAACAAGACAGATATAACATAGCCATGATACAAGATAGTCCAACAATAAATCAAGATTGATCATAAGATAGATAATATAAGGACCTCAAGATAGTGTATAAAGATAAAGATTCAAGAACCCAAAAGATTAAAAACCCAAGTATTAAGTCTCTAACTTTAACTATATTAAGATGTGTCTGTAGGACAAGTCTTACATCACATCGCACTCAACCAAAAATCCAACTCAAGCATAGCACACCACTCATAGTAAGTAGCACAAACCACACAAAAACAAAGGACATGCTAAGACATCCCTATTACAAAAGTTTAACTCAAGATATTAAACGAAGCTATCGACCTCACAACTCTATGTGGTAACTCTAAGACACACTAAACTGCTCAAGCACGACGGAGCTCCTGACGGGTAGGTGAGTGCGGCGCTGGAACAGGGGGTGGCGCCTCCACTGGGTCCTCCTCCAGCTCCTCTCCTGCAAGATCAGCTCTCAACTGTCTGTTCTCCTCTTCCAAGTCCTTGATCCTTTCTTCAGCATCATCGAGGTCATCCAGAGCGTTATTAAGACAGTCATTCAAGGCCTTGGCATACCGAACAGTCTCCCTGAAAGTGAACTCCTCTCCACGGGGTGCAGTCATAAGCTCCTGCAAGCTGCCACTGGGACGGCGTATAAGATACCTGAACTGAGTGTTCCTCAGGGCGGCTGACTCCTCATGGCGTAGCACCGTAAGGGCACGGCGAGCTGCATCCTCCATCCCTCTTGCAAAAGTAGACATGGGCGCTGAGGCATGATGGATGCGGCGAACCCTCCGAATCCCATCTGGAGCAGACCTCTCAAACATGACGACATAAACCTTCCAGATGTAGGTGCCATCTCTTCCAGGTGTCCTGATCCCAATGTACTCGGGGCGATCATGGTAGCCCAAACACTGCTGAACCTCCCACAGCTTGTCAGGAAAGTAGTAGCCATCGCCATCGCTGCGGTGCTCCTGCGGTGGCTGCTCATCCCACACCAGCAACGGAACAGGTGGTGGTGGAACCGTCACACGCTTACGAGCAGTAAGCCTAGAGTGCACCATCACTACAATTTTGAAACAAGAAGAGTATCAGCAAAATAAAAATTTTATAATAAAGACTGGACTAATAGTAAAGTAAAAGAATGATGAAGTAAGCAAGGAGTAATAAAAGAACAAGGACAAGGAGAAAGTAAATAGACAATAAGCAGTTTCGGTCTAAATAAGATTTTGAAGCATAAACAAAGAGCAACAATAAAGAACTAATAGTTTTTATGAAAATAGGTTTGATATAAGCAAATAACCTTAGAAGCGACCATATCTAACTAGGCTTGCGTCCTACAGTCAACACGGCTCTGATACCACTTTTGTCACACCCAGTTTTAAGGACAAAACTGAATGCATAGCTATATGTGTGCCAGGATCAAGTTTCACACATATAGAGACAATAGTGAAGTAAACAGTATAACCAGTGTCATTATTACATCGTCTCAGCGTATCATTATTACAATATCCGAATAAAATGTCTCATAAGACTAAATAACTCGACAGCGGAAGACACCCAAACGCACAGGCAGTCGACTGGGAGACAGCACGCCTAGTATTCCTCATCGAAGTACTCCATGGCGCCTTCATCTTCTGAGCAGCATTTCAATGTAGAATGGGGAATAGCAAGTGTGAGTACATGTCGTACTCCGCAAGTGGGAAAATAAATGACATGTAAGTTTAATAGAAGAAAGGCTATAACATGGTTCATTTGCATAAAAGCCAACTATAACATAACACACAGTTTATAAAGCAACCTACATTACTAGGTGTGTTGAGACTACCCATTAATTAAATTAAGTAAATTAAATCAAACTCCACACAGGAGACAGTCCACAGAGGACAACGGTTCACACAGGACCGTGAGGGAAAAGATCACCAAGATACATATGATTCACCCAGAAACCACCCAACCAACCAACACCCACTAATCGTGCGAAAGGGCCATGCCGCTCGTAACCGTGAGCACGGCTTTCATGAAAGTTTTACACTCTGCAGAGGTGGCACCACTTTACCCACAAGATAGAGATTCCCGTAGAGCCATTCCACTTCCGAGGTAGATGACCGGGGTTTCTCTACTAGCCTTTACAAAGAATGCTCCCAACAATGCAACTCGCTCATTAAGGATCCACAGCCGTACATAAGTGTTGGTTCACAGAAACCCCAGCTGCCCCCTCTGATGCCAGGCGGTTCCCAGGATCACAAAGCATCCCTTCCCCACTCTACCAATAGCGAGCACAAAATTAAGAACACCCTAATTATTTGGCTAGCCTACCCATTATCAGTCTTGTGATGGCACTGTTGTCATGGTTACACGTTCCACGAACCGGTCCTTAGCTGATCCGAGCAAGAACTATTCTCAAACCAAATGTTCACCGAGAACCATCCAAACCATCCCCTTGCTCAGACCCTAGCTTCCCATGTTGCTAAACAAATTAGCAGATTAACACTTAGTTGAAGTATACCATTAGTCAAGATTAACATGATAAGGTGATTGACTCAACAGCAAGGCTAAGCAACAACTACCCAAAGACAACCACCATAAGCTAGGGTGACAAGGAATGATATGGAACAGGTAAAGTAGACATATAGGATTCAATATTAAACAAGCATGCATGTTTATAAAAGACACATTTAAAACATAGGTTCAGAATGGTCAAGGACACTTGCCTGTATCCCCTGCTGCTGCTTGCTCAAACTCTTGGTCCTGGAAGTTCTCAAACGGCTCCTCTTCTAATAACGGTAACATGCAAAGCACACATACACAAACAATAAGGAACAGTACACCAAACAGTGTCAAAATGCTACAAAAACTGTACCAAAAGATAGAGCTCGTTCCTACGATCGCGTGAGCGCAAGAATCGCTTAAAACGGAGTTACGAGTAAAAAATTATAAGCATTTGAAGTAGAGGGTTTAAACTGTAAGACTGACGAATTACTAGAATTATTCTCTCTACTGGAAAAACTGAGTTATTGCGTAAGCGTGACATCGTGCTGATGCAGTAAATGGTAAACGAATTAAAGAAATTCGGAAAATTCCGTGGACTCGGTCCACAACACGGTGGACCGGGCTAGCTCGCCGGTCCATGGTCCCCGGTGGACCGGACCCGGCCGGCGGCGGCGGGACACGGCGGCGCTCCGCCGGAGCATCGCCGGAACGGCGACACAACGGTCCAAAACTCGCCGCGGATGCGCTGGAGGCACGGCACGGCGGCGGCGAACTCACCACGAGTTCACACGAGCTCGGGAAGGTCCGGGGAGGGGTCGTCGGCGGCGGGGAAGTCGGGCAGAGGTTCGGCGGCGGCGTACGACGGCGACGGGCGACGAAACTCCACGAGGTTAGGCGGAGCATGGGCGGTGCGTCACCGCGAACGACGTCGGGGTGGCCTCGACGTCCGGGGCATCGCGGCGAGCGGGTCGGCGAGCTCGATGGCGGCGGCAATGGCGGCGGCGGCTAGGGTTGGCGCGCGGCGACGATTTCGGGCGAAAAGGGGTCGCGGAGGGGGTCCACTCCCTTTTATACGCCGAGACCGCGGTGGGGTCCGACTCGGACGCGCACGCCGAGGGCAGCGACGGCGTACGGGCGGCGGCGCGGCTGCGGGCCTGCGGGGGCTGGCGCACGGGCTGGCGAGGGCCACGGGTCGCGCGCGGGCTGACTGCTAGGCAAGCTGGGCTGGCGCGGGGAGTTGGGCCGCGGCCAAAGAAGAAAGAAGGAAAGCAGGCCGGCCCAGGAAGGAAAGGGAAAAAGAAAAAGAAAAAGAAAAGGGCGAACTGGGCCAGGCAGATTCGGCCCAAGAGCAAACTGAGGATTCTTTTTCTTCTTTTTTTCTATTTCTATTTTCCCTTCTAGGGTCTAAACAAAACGGAAACGAATTCTATTCGAATTTTGAATACATTTTCCACACAATAAAACACCTACTGCAAACTACTCCAGCATGAATGCAACAAACAAATATTTTATATCCTAAATTAATTTATTTAATTTAGAAAATAGTTCTTTTGCCTAGGAAAAATGATAACACCCTAATTAAATTAAGGAAATTTTAAACTATTGCAAAAATGTGAAAATTAGGGTGTTACAAGGGGAGGGGACACAGTGGGCCTCCCCCAACAGCTAGCCCCACACAGTCGAGATCCACCTTCGGTAGGGCCGAAACTGTGTCCATCCGGAGGTCCGCCTGTCGTCCCCTCTTTCGAAGCTCCGAAGGTCTGGTTTGCTTTGGTTACGAAGGGGATGCCTTCTCCATGCTTCCGAAGGTCGCGGCACCGAAGGGACGTGGTCGCCGAAGGTACGGTGGTCGCCGGAAGGTGTCGCCGGTGGCCCGGAGGTAGCTGCAGGCTATGGCGCCGTGTTCACCGAAGGGGCGCGGTCGCCGAAGCTTGTCGCTGACGGCGCGGAGGTAGCTGCCAGCTACGGCGCCGTGATCGCTGAAGGGGCGCGATCGCCGAAGCTTGTCGCTGACGACGCGGAGGTAGCGGGGAGGTAATTGCCGCGATCGCCGAAGGGGCGCGATCGCTGAAGGGTCGTGATCGCCGAAGGGCCGCGGGCGTCGAAAGTTGTTGGTGCCGCAATGTCGGCCACGTGTTGAAGGTGTCTTTAATGCTCGGCGTAAATTGCGGAGCGATGCCGTCTCGTTTACTGGGACGCGAGTGGCGCGAATCGCGATGCGACGTCGTTTCGTTTGATGGGACGCGTCTGGTTGCGTGGCGTGATCTGTGGCCGTCGATCCCTCATCGGACGGTCGGGGCCGATTCACCGGGGCTATATATTTACCGCCCGGGCGCCTAGGGTTTTCACCCCGCCGCAGATTCCAGTTCACTTTCGCCTACGCCGCAGCCGTGTGGTTAGCTTGCTTCAGCATTCTCGCTGTTTCCGCTCGCTTCGTTGCTTTAGCCTGTTGCTTCGCGGTAGTCGTCCTGGCTTCGGAGATGGCTCGGAAGGGGAAGACTAGCGCTTCGCAGCGCGTCCGCATCGACGACCGCTTCCCTGCGTCGCCGTTCCTTGACCGGAGCACGGTCGACGCGAAGGCGCTGGACGAGATGGCCGCCAGCGGGCTCCTGGATCGGAGCCGGGCCGAGGCGCCAAGGAGGGGGGAGACGACCCCTAGTCCGAAGGACGGGTACATCGTTCTGTACCGGCGGTTCTTCGAGGCCGGGTTTCGGATGCCGTGCTCCGCCTTCGTGGCG
Source organism: Eragrostis nindensis (assembly GCA_012490785.1). Lineage (NCBI taxonomy): Eukaryota > Viridiplantae > Streptophyta > Magnoliopsida > Poales > Poaceae > Eragrostis > Eragrostis nindensis. Next base: position 65,828 of record JAAXCT010001425.1, on the reverse strand, counting down.
GAGGTGTTGGATCTTTTCGGCCTCGAGATCCAGCAACTCACCGTCAACGCGCTCGTGCGGCTCGGCATCTTCGAGTGGGCATTTTGGCTGGAGGGGTCTCGGCCTCATGCTGGCGCCTTCGCGGCGACGCATTATGCGCACGCCGTGAAGAAAATCTTCAAGCTGGACGGGAAGGACGTCGTCGGCTCCATGGGAGTCATCTCCTTCGTCCCCCGCCCCGAGGCCGTCGTTCCGGCGAAGGCGTACAAGTTGCACTGGGGGCGCTGGACGACCGGGTGGTTCTACTACCGCGTCGAGGACGATTGCCCGCTTCGGTCGACGATGTCGGAGGTACTGTTCCACCGGTACCCGACGGTGCAATTGGACGGGACCGGCGAGTCCCGGGTGCAGTTGCTGGCGACGGTGGCGCGGAAGCTCTCGATGCGCGACCTCTGCGAGGAGTTCGTCGCGGCGGGGGTGTGGCCTTTGCTTCGTAACTGGGAGCAGAGGTTCGTTGTTGAGGTTCCGGGCGCAGATCCGGAGGTCCACTTGAGGTCCGAGAATCTCCCAGGTGCGTTTGCTTCGGTGGACACTTTTCTTTTGGTTGTTTGCCGTAGTTTTGACGATGTGGTTGGTGCAGCTATGACGCTGAAGGAGGTGGAGGACGGTGCTGCTGAGATTCTCGGCCCCTTCCTTCCTGATGAGGCTTCGCGTCGTGCGAAGCGACCACAGCACATTGGGCAGTTGTTCCGCCCACTTTCCCTTCGGCAGGCCGAAGAGGCATTTTTTTGATGCCATCGAAGACGGTGCCATTGGCTTTCTCCACCGCTCCGTTGGCTCTCGGGTGGGTGACGGAGACGAAGCACTCCCGGACGCCTATGGATAGGCAGTATTCTTTGAAGAAGTGGGACTCAAATTGGGAGCCATTGTCCACGGTGATGTGCATCGGCACCCCGAAGCGGCAGACGATGTTCTTCCAGAAGAACTTGCGGACGGACCGCGCCGTGAGGTTGGCGAGGGGCTCGGCTTCGATCCACTTGGAGAAGTACTCGTAGCCCACCACCGCCCACTTGAGGTTGCCGGGAGCGGTGGGAAGTGGGCCAACGATGTCGATGCCCCATCGGGCGAGAGGCCAAACCGGAGGGATTGGCTGAAGCGGTGTGGCTGGGCGATGTGACTGTCTTCCCATCCACTGGCAGCTGGGACAAGTGCGGACGAGCTCTTCGGCGTCGCGGGCTGCAGTAGGCCAGTAGAACCCTTGCCGGAACGCCTTGGCGACAAGGGCCCGGGGTGCAAGGTGCGATGAGCACAGCCCCTCGTGGATGTCCCGGAGGAGCGCCTTGCCTTCGTCGAACGAAAGGCAGCGCAGAAGTGGCTCCGAGACGCCTTTCTTGTACAGGATGTTGTTGAAGATGATGTAGCTTCGGGTGCGCAGCTTGACCCTTTTTTCTTCGACCGGATCGTCGGCGCAGTACCGCCCCTCGAGCTGTGCGCGAATCGGGGCGCGCCAGTCTTCACCGCTTAGGATCATGACCGACGCAGGCTTCTTCGGGGCGAAGGATGCTTCCGATACCACCTCGTGGAAGGCGTCGGGAGGTATCGGGAGCTGGTTCGCCGCTGCCTTGGCCAAGGCATCAGCCTCCTGATTGTGTACCCTCGAGATACTCTTCACGTCGAAGCCGGAGAAGTGCTTTTCCATGCTTCGGATGACCTTGAGATAGCTTGCCATTTCTGGGTCTCGAGCCATATACTCCTTCGAGACTTGCTCGGAGATGAGCTGGGAGTCGGTGTAGATGATGATTCTTTGGGCGCCGAGTGCCCGGAGCTGGCGGAGCCCGAGGAGGACGCCCTCGTACTCCGCTGCATTGTTCGTTGTTGGAAATGCGAGCGAAGCCGAATACCGAAGCTTCTGGTTGCTTGGGGAGGTGATGACAGCGGCGCACCCTGCTCCGGAGGAGCCCCAAGCCCCATCAACATGCACTGTCCAGAGCGGCTCCTGGGGCAGCTTCTCCGGAATCGGAGCGGGTGTCCACTCGGCGATGAAGTCGGCGATGATGCCGGACTTGATGGCTTTACGGGCCACAAACTTGATGTCGAAGGCTGCGAGCTCGATGGCTCATTTGGCCATGTTGTCCGACGCGTTCCTGTTGCCGAGACGTCCTTCAGTGGGAATGAGGTGGGCACCATAATCTCGTGGCCTTCAAAATATCGGCGCAGCTTTCATGATGCCATCAACACAGCGAAGGCCAGCTTGGTGACAACATTGTAGTTGAGCCGGGCTTTGGAGAGGGCTTCCGACACGTAGTATATGGGCTGCTGCACCAGCTTGTCTCCGACGAGGACTTCATGTACGAGGACCGCGCTGATTGTTGCCGGGGCGGCCGACACGTACAGTAGGAGTGGCGCCTTCGGAGGCGGCGGGCGGAGCGTGGTCGCCTTGACCAGGTATGACTTGATTTCCTCGAATGCTTTGTCTTGTTCGTCCCCCCAGCGCATCGGACTGGAGCCCCGAAGGCATTGGTAGAAGGGGAGGCACTTTTCTGCCGCGCGGGAAATGAACCTTCCGAGGGCAGCGAGTCTGCCGGTGAAGCGTTGTAGCTCCTTGGTGGTCTTGGGCGGCTCCATGTCGGTGATGGCCTTGATTTTCTCCGGGTTCGGGTCGATGCCTCGCTTAGAGACAAGGAAGCCGAGTAGTTTGCCGGCACGTACGCCGAAGGTGCATTTCGCCGGGTTCAGCTTGAAACCCACCTTGCGTAAGTTCGCGAAGGTTTCGGCTAAGTCGCCGAGATGGCCCGCGTAGGAGGTGCTTTTAATGACAATGTCGTCGATGTAGGCTGCCGCGTTTCGGTTGAGCTGGTCTCCGAGGGTCTTCTGTATTGCCCTGGAGAAGATTGCTCCGGCATCAAGCCGAAGGGCATGCGGACGTAGCAGTAGGTCCCGTCATCTGCTCTTGAACGCCGTCTTCTCTTCGTCTTCGGGGGCCATCCATATTTGGTGGTACCCGGAGTAGGTGTCGAGGAAGCTCATGAGCTCGCACCCGGCCGTGGAGTCGACCAGCTCGTCGATGTGAGCCAATGGGAAGTCGTCCTTCGGGCATGCCTTGTTGAGGGTGGTGTAGTCGATACACATCCGCCACTGGCCGGTGTGTTTCTTGACGAGGACCGGGTTCGTGAGCCAGGTGGACTTGTTCACCTCCCGGATGACTTGTGCATCCTTGAGCTTCTGGATCTCCGCCCGAAGCGCCACCTTCTTCTCTTCCGACCACTCCCTCTTTCTTTGCTTGATGGGGGTCACCTTCGGGTCGATGTCGAGCTTGTGTTCGATGATGCCGCGGTCCACTCCGGAGAGCTCGCTGGTAGACCAGGCGAAGACATCTTTGTTGCTCCGGAGGAGGTTGATGATGCTTGTCTCCAGCTCCGGAGGGAGCCCCTCGCCGATGAGGACGGCTTGGTCGGGGCGATCGGGAGACAAGACCACGCTCTTGACCTCGCCGTCAACGCGCGCCTTCGGGGTTCCGGCCGGAGGTGTCGGGGTAGCCGCCTCGACTGTCTCAGGCTTCGGCTCGTGTCGGAGCGGGTGCACTTGCTTCTGGCCAGGTGTTTGGCCGTGCTCGATGCGGCGGGCGGCGAGTTGATCACCGTAGACAGTGATGACGCCGTTCGGAGCCGGAATCTTCATGCAGAGGTAGCCGTGGTGGGTGACTGCGTTGAAGGCGTTGATGAGCCCCCTGCCGAAGATGGCGTTGTAGGCGTAGGGCATGTCGACGACGTCGAAGGAGATCAACTCGGTGCGGTGTCCTGCGGGCCCGGAGGAGACTGCGATCTTCACGCTCCCGAGGGCGTGGATGGGCTCTCCCCCGAAGCCGACGAGGGGGCTGTCGGAGGCCCGTAGCTCAGATCGGGGATGCCCAGTTTGTTGAAGGCGTCGATGAAGATGACATCAGCAGAACTGCCGCCATCAATTAGCACGCGACGGACCTCCGTCCCGCGCATGTTGGTGTTGATCACGAAGGCGTCCTTGTGCGGGTACTCCATCGGGCGAAGGTCTGCCTGAGTGAAGGTGATCGGCACGTGCGACTGTTTTACGCGGAAGAAATCCTTAAATTTCTTTGCGTTGGCATAAATAAGTTGCGGGCGTGCCAGTATACATTCCGTATACAAATAAAATTAAATCCACAAAGACACAAGCAAAATAGGGAAACTTGTAGTTATTCATTGCAATAATAATTTTACAAGTCTCCTCCTTTACATATTCTCTTTGGAAATGCTTTGATTCACAGACGATTGTGTAGTTCTTGAATCCTAGAGTCTCGTAAGAACTCTAGTTAATTGCGTCCAAAGGCTACAGCCAATGAACCACCCCCGATTAAACTGCAATCAAACGATCGTCATGTGGCTCCATGTCCTGTACGCCGTGCATGTGTACTGAAAGAAAGAAAAGGAAAAAAAAGACAAAACAAGAGCCGATGGCTCAAATACTCAGGGGGCAAAGCAATGCCGTATTCAATTATGGCCAGAGTTGAAACCAATGTATAGATTGCGGTCGGCCTCGTCAGTTGCGAACGTAGTGTGGCCAGCCTCGTCGGTCATGGCATATCGAGTATTCCGGCCTCGTCGGTCGCGGAAACCACATTTAGTCTATGTTCAGCCTCGTCGGTCATGAACATGACGTGTCCAGCCTCGTCGGTCAGGACGTAGTAAAACATTTTGAATTCCATCGGTACAACTCTGTCGTGATCGAATTTGGCATCGCCCTGCCCCTTTTTATTTCTCATGAAACCTGCCAAGTCCAACTGACAAATCCTGCAAAAGAAAGACAAACGACATGTAGAGCCATGAAGCAATTCTAGCACTGATTGCAAGCCTATTTTGCCAACAGGCCGATGTGCTTTTCTATGATGAGCAGATGCGTACAAGAACACAAACTGTCATCCTCTCTGTATTTTTAATTCATCCCTTGCCCCTTAGCTTGTATAATTCCCGTAGGAATTTGTGAGCACAATGACTCCCTCGTTAACCTGTACATCTTACTTCTTTCTACCCCCGCAAACGATCTTTTACAGCTGCACGTTGCAGTCTAGATGACCAGACCATTCAAGCTGAAAGATCAACACCTGCACGCCGAACGGTGCCGCCGAGTCGGCGAGGCTGTTCATGGCTAAACATGCTTAGTCGTCGGGGTCAAGCACCGAGGTGCCGCCGTCGCGACGTCGTTGACCCGTTTTCTTTGGATCGTAGAGCACCTGTATGGCGCTATCCGCTGCCGTCGAAGGCGGCTTTTGTATTCAAACTTGCAGCCTGATGTTGTCAAAACAACCTTGTCTTGGAAATCCTCCACCTGCAAGCACACAACCTGCAACCTGTCGCCGGCGAACAACTTTCCTCCGGCAACCTGTAACCTGCAAAACGCACAAGGCGCCGCCATCGAATGCCCTCCTTCCTTGTATCCTGGGACCTGTTGAGCGCTCGAGGCGCTGCTGCAGAGCAGTATATATTCCTGCAAAGAATGAAGCGCAAGCCTGTGCGGCCATGCGTGTTACTTACCAGGGACGACGACGGACGCCATCAGCTTGGCGGCGAGGACGACGCCGGCAACCTTCGAGGCAGTGATCCCACCCACCTCGTGCGTGGTGACGAGATCGATCGGACCTGGAGTGAATGGGGTGGACGGGCGTTGTGATGGCGATGAGATGAATGGATATGGCTTTGTGTGCGTGCGTGTGTATGGCTTGTGAGTGTGTGGGTGTACGCGAGAGTGGTCCCCAACCTCCTTAACGCTGCAAAGTGTAGAGCCTTATATAGACAGAGGCTAGGGTAAAGGCATGCAGCATCAACGGGAGGCCAGCGCCGCCGCCGCTTCTGTTCGTCGAGCGAGTCACGCGGCAGGGATAAGTGAAAGCCGTTCTTCCCTCCGTACGCGGTGCTGTAGCCCATTTGAATTTTGAACCTGCCAATCAATTTTCATCCAACAGCCATGCGCTCTTATCACTGAAGCTCTGGCCCCAAAACGACATGGTCCCATCGATAAGAGAGACCTGCTCATGGCTTCTAGCCTTCTCTCATGCGTTGTGCCCTCTCCTACGTTTCCTGCCTTCAGTTTTCCACGCTCCCCGATTACGGCACTTAGAAAGTTGTTGCACGATCGTTCATGGCGAGCGTGTCAATTCCTGGAACACGGATGCATGATTAGTACGCGCGGCCGCGCGGGCGGATACGTACATGTACACGTACTTGTTTACAATGGGCTGCCCCTTTGGCGAGGTTGCAAGGCCATTGGGTTGGGCCCTTTTCCCCCAAAGCAATTTGCTCTTTTTTTGAAAAGAATTAATTTTGCCTGCATGCTTCCTAATCACATCCTTATCCTACATGTACACTCGCGTGGCATTTCTTGAACATCTCTTTAGCCCAAGTGCTTGGCGAGGAAACAAAAAACACTCCTGAGTACAACCTTTGAACTTGTTTATGATTATTCTCAAGCATACTTAATTCCAGAATATGGCGTGATAAAATGTATTCCAACAAATGCCCCTCGCCAAGTGGAGTTTGAATGCGTAGCAGCCTTAAGGAAGGTGCACAGCGATTCGGACTCGACTTGGCGGATGTAGCTATATATATTACTAGCGGAAACCCCGCGCGTTGCCGCGGGTATTATCACAACATTGTGAATCGTTCATTTTTGTATGAACACATTGTCATCAAGATAATTTTAACTATGCATAAGAAATATGAGTACGAAAAAACTTGAATAAGAATACAATTAATTCAAGTATTCATCACAAATATGAGTAAGAAAAGGTTGAAAGAGAATAGCGTCCAATATATAAGGAGAACAATATAGCACCAAGTCGTCAAACATTATCTTATATATATAGCTACACTGTTTCCACAAATACATTATCTTTTCAATGGTTCGACATGTTGAAAATCAAGATTGTTGCTATAGAATCTTCAGTTTGCTATGTCCGGGTGCATTAGCACGGTTGCTTTAGAATGCTTGGAGAATATTCATATACTAAGATAAAACTGATAATACTATGAATTATGAAATATACAGTGCTACTGCTTACATCACAACCACGCAAGCAATTCAATGCATCTGAATTTCCATTCAAAGATTTTATGTCACATAGCTATGGTCTGAGAATAACACCTCAACCAAATCAGCTAGTATTTCAATTTTTGTGGAATAAATTATTCATATTCGGCACATGGGACAAATATATTTTAAACTTTGAGGAACCATATATATTTTACAGTTGTTTGTTCAACAATCATGGCATAGGCACCCTGTTACAGCAAAGCATAAAAAGCATTTCCTCTTTTGAAACATTCAAACAGTTATCTAACCCTACTAAAGTTGTGAAAAATGATTTGTTTAATTCTCATGGAAATGCGTAGTGAATGATTTTGCTCACTTTCTCACTGTTCCACCATAAAGCACCAAAAAATCAAAGGATGTCGACAAAATAATTACACATTGCAATTTGCAAGTTCAGACACAGCTATGAGAAGCACGTACGCTTGGTTGGTCTCAATTTAAGGAAATGATTTAGGGGAATAAGTAAGAGAGAACTCACCTTACTGAACCATTAGCTTGCAATTGCTGGCGGGCAACAACAGGTTGTCCAAGGTAGCAACAGCCAAAGTAGAGGTGCATATGAAGCCTTGCACTTACGGAGTATAGACACTGCATTTAGCATCATTGCAAATAATCGTGGCTATACCCAACCAAACTGAGACTTATGAGACATAAGCATGTCATGTTTACCTGAACTGCTACTTCCAACTGTTGTGTTTGATTCTCCATATGGAAACTGCAGTTATTTTTCATCCACCATATATGTAGATTACAGCCAGATTCAGGAGCAGCGACCTGTAGATGAAGCAAATATTAAAAGTTATGATAGAACAAATTATATAAATCATCTGTGCAGGCAACCAATAAGTCATAAAAATGGTGAACCATTTGTAATTAGCAGAAAGTTGAGAGTAACGAAAATTCATCCAAGATATCATTAACTGGAGATGCATATAAAGCCTTGCCCTTATGGAGCACAGCCACTGCATTTTACATCATTACAAATAATGTGTCTATACCAAACCAAACTGAGATTTATATGAGATATTCAGATGTATGATGTCATGTACACCTTAACTGCTACTTGTAAACATAGTGTTTTTATTCTCCATATATGCAAACTATAGTACTTTTCATCCACCGTACATTCACATTGATTCATATTTATGCAAGCAATTTTTCATTCAAGATACATGCATATAAAAATCAAATATGAGATGATCATACAACGGATTTGTACAATACCTCTATCAGAGAAATCTGGAAAGAAACCTTACTGAGCAGGGCATGACGGTCTGTAGCTTTTGGGGAAGCTGTGCATTCATAATGGGAAGAGCAAAATCTCACTGCAGGTGTAACAAAGCAGATAAAAAAATTGGCATTAATTGTCATGAAAAATTACATACAGCATCAGCAAAATCAATTTCTAAAAAATGTCTGGTCCTAAGGAGCAATTCGTCGAACACGTTTAGTTGCTCCATCATATTCATAAGACATGCATACCTCCATGAAATTGTGAAACTGGATGCACATCTTTAACATGAGCTTTAACAATGATATATCCCCTGAAGAATCAAAAAACAGTTCAAATTAATTCATGGAGGGACCATGGATAAAATCTGAGCAATACTACGTTTTTAATCAAGCAAAAGTAACACTTTCAATCTGCAATACTGCAATTCGAAATTGCAAATTACATTGTCTTGAAAGCAACTACTTTCCTGTATCCTATTTCTTATTCCCCTGCTATTACCTTATAATCATATTCTTTACACCAGTTTATGACAGTTGTAGGCTTGTAGCAGGAATAGAAGTGCAATGGGGAGAGCAGCGCGCAGCCACCAGTTTTAATTGAAAAACAACAAATCAAGGGGTACAATCGAATCTATGAGAAAATAAGGGATCGGGTGTGGAATAGAAAGCAATACCCGTTTTTTCCCCTTTCTTACCTTCCTCTACATCATGTAACCATCCTAGGAGCACCGAATCTGGAGTGCGAGATTGGATCAGAAGCGCTCGTCATGGCAGTGGGATCCTGCCATGAATGCGTTTTAGGCCGAGATGCGGGAGGAGGCGGCGCAGGGGAGGCGGAGGGAACGGAATGGAGGTGGATCAGGAGGAGATAGGAGGATGTTGCCGGATGGGGAGGTGTGCGGCGACGCCGTGCCTGCAGGTGTAGCCGGGCGGGGGCACTGCCCTGATCTGTGGCGACGCCGGGCGGAGGCGCTCGTGGAGCTGAGCGGCTGGACTTGTCTCCGCGCACGGGAGCAAAGAGGGGAAGTACGGATCGGAGGGGAGTGCCCGGATTTGGGGCGCGGCGCGGAGGAGGAGATCGGCACGGCGCGGTGGTCGGTGGAGACGAAGGATCGAGAGGGACGCCGTGGGTGATGGGGAGGGACTGAGGGAGAGGGAGCAACGGAAGCCTCCAGAGCACAGGCGCGCGTGGGAAGGCAGCGACGGCAGCCTAGTCTAAAAATCGACGTTGCTACAGTGCTACAGTACTACAGTAACCCATCTACGAAAACATAGATAAGGATAGATTCGATTCCAGAAGGGGTTGTACCTGCACGCCAAACCTGCCATGCAACAGCATTATCTGCATCTGATTCGCGTTGTTAAGCAAATCTCTTTGATTTATTCTGTTAAGCTTTTCGTTTTCCCGATGCTTATCGGTATCCTTTTGCCTCAAGATTACATCGTAACTGCATAATCACAACTCTCGTCAGGATTTTGATCCGTAATCACAACCAACAACCGGCTACTTATCTGGCATGGCACGTTAACCTCTTAGTATAAATACCATCCCACCCCGAAGCTCCTTTCCTCCCCTATTCTTAATTCTCTTCTCCACATCTAGCCGGGACAGATCACCTCGTCGCAGGGCCTGCTTCCCATCTGCTGCGCCAAGGTGATGCTTTTATTTTATTCTATCATGTTTCTGCAGGAATAAACGTGGTGTAAGCCTTGCCGTACGGAGCCATGGCCGGTTGGCGTTTTCCGTTGAAAGGAGCAATACGTCATCTTCATGAATCATATTCATGGTTGATGGCCGACAGGCTTAGGCCAAATTTGTTTCTGCCAAACTATCGCATGTGGCAGTGTAAACTAGCCCATCTACAGGGTGCAGATTATGGCCGGCCGTTGCCGCCGTCACACAGGGGTGACATCGCATATTCACACTTCATGAATGATGATGTTGAATAATGCTCAGAAAACAGCTACCCTCAGATCAGGCAGTTTCTGCAGAAAACATGGCAGGCCGTGGCTGCCAATAAACAGGGAAAACTTCTTATTCACAGGGATCGTAGCCGACTATTGCCGCAATAAGGCTGAACTGCCTTGCAGGAATAAGGGCAGGCCAGCACCAGCGAGGGCCCTTATTGAGCGGGGTGTTGTAGCCGCGCCTTGCCGGACACTGAAGAGTCGTCTATTTCAGCATGGGCATCTGCAGTTCCCTCAAAGGCTCAGTGTCTCACCGCTGCAGAATTTGTGTCTCTCTTCTTCTAGGAATCTCTATCTCATTGATACTCCGTAGTAGTTCTGCACTATGTTTCTTCTTCCTTTATTATCATTCCTCTTCCCTCCTGTTTCGTTCAGTAATATTAGACCCTTTCTCTTTGTAGGTAAGGTACTACTTCTGACCTCCCTGATGTCTGATAGTCAACGTGGCTCTCACCAAGCACCCCCGGCATTTAACAGGAATAGAGGTGAAGGCCGAGGGTACAGATCCTTTACCGTTACCAGAGACCTCCCAATAATAATAATCAAGGGGGACCAGGAAACTTTCCGCCTGACGGTCAAGGACGTGGCCGAGGGCGTGGCCACCCTTATGGTCACCCTTGGTACCCTCATAATAATCAAGGGCCCCAAAGTAATTATTTTCCAGTTGAAGAACAAGGACGTGGCCGAGGGTACGGTCAGCGGCGCAATTACAAGCGTGGCCGCCAGCCTTACCAAAGAGGGCATCAGCAAGGTCAAGGTCGGGGTTTTGCGCCACCTCAGGCAGATCCTACTACGCACCAAGCGGGTTTTGAGTACGACTATACTCCGGGAATCCCAGTAGCACCAGGGAATCCTCAAGAACAAACCGTACCAGCCCCAGCAGAGCCTGTTCAATCACGTCCCTCTCGTTGGGACGAAGCGCCTGAAATGGTTAAGGGCAAAGCTAAAGCCAAAATTCCTTCACAGGAAGACAATTCTTCGGCCGCTAAACAGGCTAAACTCGCCTCTCATAAAAGGTGAGGTTAAGGCAGGTAGCAGTAAAGTAAAATACTGTCGCAGTAATAAAAACAAGACTGTTGTTTGTATTTTCTTTTTTTTTCTTATATTTCCCCTCTCTCTTTTTTTTTGTTAACTAAAAGCACTCTTTTTCTTTTATCCAGAAGAAGCAGCCGTCACACGACTCTTCCCAGGCTCCGAGCCGTATCAATTCTAGTGGCACAGAAATTGATGAGAAAGCAGGCGCTGACGGAGAAGCCATTCTCTGGGAAGAAAGGAATGAAGTATATGCTGAGTACACACCATCGCTAAATGTTGATGTTCATGTGACAGATGGTCACACAGAAGAATACATCAGCTCTGTTGCCGAACTGTTGGGTCTTGATCGCACAGAGCGACTCCTAGTTGGACACCTCCCCATAAACAAGTGCGAAGTGCCTACACCTCCTCGAGAATTAACCAAAAAGATTTTCCGCCGTGAGGGGATAAAGGGCAGTTTTGACGAGACCATGATTGAGGAACATGAACCTGCATTTTTTGTAGTGTTGGAGCCCGTGTTAAACGAAGCTCCACCGGCCAGGGTGATAACATTAGCCCAAGAATTTCTGAAGTCTCCCGAAAAGCGATGGTGGATTAACTCTGTACTCCAGCTTCATACAGGGACTCCCTACTATTCGAAGCAGCTAATCTGGGCACGCATGATGCTCATGTCAAAGGATGATAAACAGATGTTGTTAAAAGCTGATGTCTTCCGGGGCGTTCTGGCCTCCCTCTACCGTGTTCCGATAAACTCGTCACTTCTGGCTGCCTTCTTGACCTTTTGGAACACAGAAGGACACACCCTGCTAACAGCTCAAGGAGAAATGGGCTATCCTCTACTTACTATGTATGACTCCATGGGGCTACCGATTTCTGGACACCTTTATCAAGAATTTATCCCTCTATCTTCTGCAACCTCAAGCATCGTCAAAAGTCTTCACTCCATTTATGCTGAGCTATGGCTTTTACATGCCGAGAAAAAGGACCTGATCACTGTAGAAGAGTGGGTAGACCACTTCTTAGGTAAGCCCTTTCTACTCCCATTGTCATGCCTGAGTTAACAACTTTTCTCTATGACAACAACTCACTTGTTACTATCATTCATTTATTCATTTAGGTGAGGACCTTGGAGCCACAGATCAGACTGGAGCGGGTTTACCGCCCGATTTTTATGCGGATCCTGCTGATCCTTTATTTACACAGATGAAGTTCCGTGTTGTCGACAAGCGTGGGCGACGCTTAGCTCGTTTTGCCAACCATGATTTCTTTTATCGACAAAAATATCCAGCTGAAGTCCACCGTGCTGCCTTTCTTGTAGTATGGATTTGCACCTATTGTCTTCCTATCAACATGGGGAAGTATATTCGCCCGGAAGTCTTCTCTGCTGCAGCGGACCTCGCTGAAGGGGTACGACTTGCGATTGGTGCAGCCAGCCTAGCGCACCTGTACCGCAGTATTGATGAAATATGTCACAACATCATGGCGAATCCTCAATCAGCCAGTGAGTGTCTTTTACCAATTCCGGCTCATTTCATCATGGGTTGGTTCTGTTCGTATTGGAATATTGTGCCTCTTCAGTCAGCTGTGAATCCTCAGCTTACTCATTTCCCTCCATTCATTACTGATTCATGGAGAATTACGTCCGTAGAGACTAGCTTGTATGAGGCACACAAACTATTTCTAGACATTGCAGAGGATAAAAAGTCCCTTGCCCACCTATCATTCTTAGGCAAGTCATCCATACGCTTCCCTAAATCTCAAGAATTTCCTCTTGATGATACCCGAGAGAGCCTGGGTGAAAATGGCAGACGCACCATCCGCATTACGGCGATTGATATGCTGACCAGTGCAAGTGTGGGTGCTATCACACATATTAGGTGCCAGCACTACCACAACCTAGTGTATTGTCCCCAACGATTTGCTCGGATGCATGGGTGTGATCAAGAGGTGCCTGACTTCCTGATGGAGGGGAGACAAAAACAACTGCTCCTGCAGTTTTCAACCTATTTGAAAGGAACCCGAGATGAGACTATCGAGCACTTGCAGAGGAGGCACTTGGCTTATCATTTTCCATTGGACATCAGTTCCATTTGCAACCCTTATCCAGAAGCACGAAAAGATCTGCAGCCTACGTGAAGTGGTGTGAATCCACTCTTGATTTCCTGAGACATTATGAAGTTTTCTGCTCTGGTCTAGAAATGCCCCTTGCGCCGAGCTTAGGAGGTAATGCCCTTTTTAACTGTAATAACTGATTACACTTTCTAATATTTTTTATCACTTACATACAGCGTCTGACCAAATGTCCAACCCTGCAGCTTCCAACCAACCTGCAATAGGGTGCAGCAAAAGTGCTGATGAGTCAAGGAGGGAGGCCTTAATTCAAATAAAGAAGGAAGCCGAGTCTGCCCCTGGCTCAGGTTAATATTATATATCCATCTATTGCTAATTTTATTCACTTTTGTATGGCTGCATGATGGTATCTAACATTATCAAGTATGCTTTAGTTCCTAAGAGCGCCACCGTTCATGAAAGGAAAGGAGCCCTGACTGGACAGAAAGACAGTGAGGTTGCTCAAGCCTCCACGAATCCTCATGCCGCTGAGATTGTTGGCAATACAACAGCCGGTACTTTTACCCTTACTATTTCTGTTTCAATCATTTCATACTTGCATAGAACCTGTCACATCCTTCAAATGCGAGCTAACTCTGGAACAGGTATTGTTCCACACGGCGCAGTAGGAAAACGTCCATGCCCTCTTGATGATACCCATTCAGAAGCCAATAATGTCTCTACAGAAGTAATTAATGAACTTGAGAAAACTGAGGAGAGTCCTCCAAAAAAGCAATGTTTAGACCCATCAAGTAATGCCATCCTTGCTGACTTGTTCATCTGTATACGGAGATTTTATTCTTTGATCAATGTGTAATGATTCGTAATATGCCTCTCTTAAACTCCTTTACATTCTTTTTTTTTAGGCAATATGGACGACTTGGGGGCTCTTTTACTGCAAGCCACAGAAGCCAAATCCAATATATTGCGCATTGTTCAGATCTACAAAGAGAGCATCGGTGATGATTTTTCACAGCTTCTCCGTTCTCGGGAGCCGACGGAATCAGGCAAGTACCAAGGCCGTGAGATAATATCAGTGCCTGAATCCAGTGATCCATTTATACACATGGCCATGGGGTATATGCGACAAGATTTCAAGAAAATAAAGAAGTTGATCGGTGCTCCTGTACTGGACAAAGGTGCTTTAGTAACCAAGATATCTATGAGCCTGAAGAATTGGAAAGTGATGCTGAATGATCAACCCATCCCAGAGGAACTTTCTACTTTAATGAGCGAGTTAGAACTCCTGCAGAAAAACCTCTCTGCTAGACCTGAGAGCTCTGTTCCTATAAGTGTCTCTACTCTGCGAAGCGACGAAGAACACATCCAAGACCAGTTGACCATCGGAAAGAATTCGCATCGATCTGCGACTCTTGCTATCAATACTCTCAAAGAATATGGTGCAGTCTGGGACAGGCTCATGGACAATGTGAAGGCAGAAAAGAAGCAACACCTGTCTAAAATTAAAGAGCTTGAGCAAGAATTACGCCTTGCTCGATCCAAGCTCTCTACTGAACAGCAGCGCGAGGCAAACCTAGTTGACGTTCGCACCCAGTATGACAAAATGATGTGCGAAGTCTCAGAGACGATGTCCAGCTTTGAAGAGTTATTAGGACACGGCAACACCTGTTTGGAAAGCATTAAGTCCAGTATCCAAGAGGTAGGAAGCCAAGGAAGCTCAAACCTCCCAGCCGAGCTGTGCTTTCAGATGAAATTCCTGGAGTCCTGTAAAATAGAAGGTGACGAGAAGTAGAAGCACCTCCCCTATTCAGAGAGGCAGTATGCACGTCACCCCCTTTCCAGTAGCCACTTTTTTCTCTCTTTTTTTTTTCACATTGTAATATAGGCTTAGCTTGCATTGGTTTCTCTTTCACCTGTAATGTAATGGACTGAAAGGAGTTTCAGCATCATATTAAACTCTTTTCTCTTTCCGTTATAATATGGCTCAACTTAAGAGTAATCCATTATGCGCTGAATGCCACGTTTATGTCCTGTAATGGGATTGTGTTAATCCAATATATCTGTACCTATAGTCCCTTTGCGTAAATTCAGACTGGCTTGTAATGTCCCTGTTAAAACTGACGTCTACTCAGGTGTGTATTCTATATCAGGAGTAGATGAACGAGAAGACGAAACTATGGCGAAAAACCATGCCATGTCGGCGTCTTAAACAGAGTAAATTCATATTCCTATTGCGACCATGTAGGTGCCGGCCAATAGAATTCCTGAGTCCAAACGTGTTAATGCAATAGTTTGCTCCTAAATTTGGCGGAATACCATGCCTGAATCAAGGAGCACTCTGCGACCGTAGTAGGTGCCAGCCAGAGTTTCTATCACACTATTCCATTGTGCTCAGGCTAATTCTTGAATTGTAGCGAAAAGGCCATACTACAATCCAAATCATTTATCAACTGTACTGCGACTGTCTTGCTGCTACAGTGCCAGCCAGCATAGTTGAAGGGTTTCACAGCTCCACATGTACCGCACTGGCATGCTTCACTGCTCCCAAAAATCCTTATTCGTGATGAAATACCATACCACGTCCAAGGTATTCAAATTTTATCAACCGCACTGCGACCATAACGGCGCCAGCCAGTGTAGTTGAAATATGTCGCAGATCCACGTATGGCACCATGACTCCGCAATTTCTTCAGCTGTGACGAAATAACACATCACCTTGAAAGTGTTTATTGATTCTACTTCTCCAGGGCGGTGCCAGCCAGCCGAGATCAAAAACAAGCCATGTCCTATCTTTGCTTGAAGGAACAGGAACCTGAAAGAAAAAAGTATTGCAGAGTGCAACGAGCACACGGGGTGCAGTGATTTTTTTTTTTTTTTTTTTTGATTTGTGGGCTTCCCTTTAGCACCAGGCTATGGTTGGTGACCATGAGTATGACTGCTAGAGAACTCAGCTTCGTGTGATGATGCATAGTGAAGACTGAAATTATTTCCAAGTTTATGTTTATAGGGTCTTTATTTCAGCAGGCTATTCACAGCATGACGAAGATTTCCTTGAACCGTTTCCTTTACTAGAGCACGCTAGCGACATTGCACTGTCCCTCTCGAGAGAGAGACAAATATGGCTCATATCATGATGGGCTTCCGGGAGTTAAAGGTCCAGGAAACATTGCCTTACTTTTGTTGCGAGGGTGGTGGAAAGGTGATCTCTCTCCAGCGTAACTCTCTTGGCCTTTTCTCATCAGAGTGCTTATTTGAGCGCTTTTCTTCTTTCTTTCTTTTTTTTTTTTGTTTTCTTGGCCGTTGAGCTGTGCGAGCTTCGTGTGTTCATTTTGTACAGCCTTATGAGATCTCACCGTTCCACACTTTGTGGTCTAAAACCTCGCAGGCATACTTCTTCTCTTTTTTTTTTTTTTTTTTTTTTTTTTTTTTTTGCAGCTCATTGGGGTGGCAAGAAGCTACACACTGAACTAAACTTCTGTTGAGCCAGGTAGCCCTCTCTTGCTCTTCTTCCTATAGTTTTCCCCAAGGCCCCATGTCTCGCTTGAATAAAACAGGGAGAATACAAAGTCGCGTAACAGCTTGTCGCTTAGGACCTTTAGTTCAAATCAATCTCCATCACCCTGTTCCCACACCTGCAGTATGGTTGATATGAGGTGACTTGCACCTTTTTTTTTTTTTTTTTTTTTTACCATTCCCCATGCACAACGCTAAATCCTCTAGCTGCCAGACCCAAAGTAACCAGCCAAATGCTATGCGGGGAAGCCTGTTTACTGTTGGGTATCATAATGCCCATGGAGTTTTTTTTTAATAAAAGAAAAGAAACCCACTTTTCATGATATAATCCAAGGGGTAATGTTGAGACACGCACACACGCAACTCACGCAAAATACTTCTTCAGGTATCGTCCATTTATAGGCGGCATCGGTCGTACACCTTCTTGATCTATGAGTTGATAAGCGCCACCATCATAAGCCTGCTCAATGATGAAGGGTCCTTCCCATTTTGGCTCAAACTTGCCTCGGGCTTTCCTTTGACAACAATGGGACGTCGCAGGACAAGCACCAATTCACCCTTCCTGAATACTCGAGGCCTAACGAGCTTATCATACGCTCGTGTCATATTCTTGCGGTATAATTCTAGATTTTGTAATGCGTTTAGCCGGACTTCTTCCACGGCATTCAGCTCTTGATACCGCAACAAAATTTGTTCATCTTCTGTCAGCTCGTCATGGATTGCCACACGGAGAGACGGGATCTCAACTTCGAGTGGTAGGACAGCTTCACCGCCAAACACTAGAGCGTATGGTGTGGCTTGTGTGGGGGTGCGCACTGTGACACGATATGCCCACAAGGCTTCATGTAGCCTGTCATGCCAATCCCTTTTATTTCTAGCAACAGTCTTTTTCAACACTTTGCCAAGGGTTTTATTGAATGCTTCAATCATTCCGTTGGCTTGTGGGTAGTACACTGTCGTAAAATTCCATTGTATCTTGTATTTTGCAGCAAAACGAGCCATCTTATGTGACCTGAAGGCTTGACCATTGTCTGATGTAATGCGGTGAGGAATACCAAAACGATAGATGATATTCCGCTCTAAGAAATTAATAACATTGCCTGCCTTTACTTCCTGCAAGGGTACTGCTTCGGCCCACCTCGAAAAATAATCGGTGGCTGCCAAAATGAAACGATGACCCTTAGATGATGTGTCACAAGGACCTATGACATCAATACCCCAAGCATCGAATGGCCAAGAAGGGATAGTAGGATGGAGTGGAACGGGGGGACGATGCTTAAAGTCACCATGTATTGGCACATATGGCAAGACTTTGCAAGTCTTAAGCAATCAGTCATAATTCCTGGCCAATAATAGCCAGCCAATTTAACACTATGGCACATCTTGGCGCCACATTGATGTCCACCGCACACCCCGGAATGCACCTCCTTTAATATTTGATTTGCCTCACTCCGAGACACGCATCGGAGGAGAAGCTCATCGAAAGATCTCCTGTACAAGACCCCTGCTTTAAATAAATAGGAAGGAGCTCGACGTAACAGCTGACGCTTTGCTACTGGATCATTTGGCAGTTGGCCATGATTAAAGTAATCTATGAATGGCTTGCGCCAATCATTTTCTTCAACATCTGCAATGAGTACGCTATTCACTTCGTATTGTTCTGGGATTAGTTCCAAAACTGCAGGCAACAGCCATCTTTCTTCTATCCTAACCTGTACTGGTTCACTATCAGGAAAGACAAGTGCAGCTGCCAGCTTAGCCAAGGCATCGGCTGAAGCATTTTCTCCCCTGGGAATGTGATTAATCTGAATATTATCAAACTTCTCCATCAACTTCCGTGCTACTTCACAATAAGGAACTAATTCAGGCTTGCGCACTTCATATGTACCTTTAATTTGTCTAATAATTAACTGTGAGTCGCCAAAAACCTGTAAATGTTGTATATTCATAGACAGTGCTAAAAGCAAACCGAAAATAAGGGCCTCATATTCAGCTTCATTATTTGAGCATTCCTCCTTTAGGAGTGAATAAGACTGATACAAAGTTTCACCACTAGGGCTCCTAAATACTAGTCCGGCACCAGCTCGTCGTCGCGGCGCGCCGTCAGGGTCCTTTTCTGTACGTGATGCCCCATCAAAGCATAACTCCCATGTCCCTACATTTGTATGGAATACTTCCTCATCAGGAAGGTCAGTCACCAGGGGGGAGTCATCCGGCACGGGGTGTGCTGCAAGAAAATCTGCCAAGGCCTGCCCTTGACGGCCTTTTGCGGCACATAAGTGATGTCGAACTCCATCATCAGAACCGCCCATTTTCCAAGTCTCCCTAGCAGAGCTGGTCGGCTTAAGACATATTTCACGGGATCTGAATAGTTCTTTCAGCACCCACTAGTGTGCGGCTCAAGTAGTAGCATGCTACCTCTTTCCCTTCCTCATTGTTTTGTGCAAGAAGCGCACCTCTTGATGCTCTCAAAAGCGTTTTGACACTGCTCATCCCATTCGAATGGTGCCCCTTTCTTCATCAGTTTAGAGAAAGGTTGAATGCGCCCTGATCGGACAGCGAAAGCGCACTTAAGCGGGTTCATCCTCAATCGATGCTTCCTCAATCTTTCAAATAGCACTCGAAGATCCTCCATGTGGCGTTGACGCTCTCGACTTTTGACGACCATGTCATCAACGTAGCACTCTCTTGGCGTCCTAAATGCAGTATCAATTGCATCATGTTCATGCATTTTAATTTGATTATAGCCTGAAAATCCGTCCATGAAGGAGAGGGCCTCATAACCTGTAGTGGAATCTCTTTTATAAAACCTGCAGCAATCAACTTATCAACCTCAGCTACTATTTGATCTTGCAACTCCGGGCGGAAGCGCCTTGGCTGTTGTTTTATTGGACGGAACTGCGGGTCAATTGCTAACTTGTGTGTGGCAACACTCGGGTCGAGCCTGGCATTTCTTCATATGACCAGGCGAAACAATCCCTATACTCCATTAGGAATACTCTATATTCTTCTCGCTCCTCAGGACTGAGAGTGGCACTAAATATGTAGGCCTTGGTTCCTCCTCTGTTCCCAAATTAATTTCAACAAGCTCATCTACAGTGAGACGTACACCTTCCTCTAACTCTGGTGGAGCCGGAGCTGCATCTAAAACTTCCCCATGATTAACTGGCATAGCCTCGTATATTCTTGATAAAAGATATCCTCATCTCTCCACCCCTGACGAGCATCTGCAGCTGCTAAAGAGCGGCACTCATGGGGTGCTGGATACAAGTATTCAAAGCCCTCATCATCAGAGGATGGATCCTCCCAACCGCCCGTATTCACCGAGGATGTAGTGCAGACATTCACATGTCCAACCGGCGTAAATTCATCCTCATCGTCAGAGGGATTTTTCTCACAGTAACCCAAACCATGTCTTGTATGTGAAGTGCGACCCCTCTTTATCAAACGCTCTGCTCGTTCCCACCATTCTTCACAAATCGCCGGTGGCGATGGCAACCTGGTGGCACCAGTACGTTGTCGTACGGTAGCTTGAGTGGACCTTATAAAAGATGGTGGGGAACGTGTGATCACGCATGCTTCGAACAACACTTATTTTTAATGGCCTCACTGTAGAAGCATATAGCGAGGGAGCTTGTATAAGGGAAAATGCAGGCCCCTGTAACAAATGAGAGGGTGAAACGCCTCCTCTCTTGCGGGGCACCTGATGGTCTTTAGGAATGCCTGCAAAATTTCTTTCAGTTAGAGTAGTTGCTTGTGCTGTAAGCACTATAGGTTCCTGTGAATTTCCAGTAACGAATGAGTTCACAAGTGTATCTGTAGGTAACCTTTCACATGACCGCTAGGCGCTGTGGCTTTCAGCAGCATTGGAGCCGCGGTTGTTAAAGATTCAGCTCTACCACCTTCAGCTCTCAACAATATTGGACTTGTTGGTGCTGTGACGACTTTTGTCTCCGATGTAGATGTTGCAGGAGTAGCCTCTGCCTTCAACAAAATTGGAGTGGTCGCAAGTGAATCGTGCTTTGGTAACCCGTGTGCAAGATCACCTGATAGCACCTCAGACATCGACTCGTATTGATGGGGAATGGCGGCATAAGGCTTTTCATTACCACGCTCACGACCGCCTCGCGCTCTTGAACAGCTAGGTTTCTTTGTGGCTGTGGAGCATGGCGAAATTAAGAACTCCATTTCTACAGCAGACGCGGAGGAACTTGGAGTAATCAACACGTCTGAAGCTGGAGTTACTCGCCCCTGGTGTTTCTCCGACTCTATAGTGGGAAAATAATACTTTGCATCTGCGTGGTGCACTTCTTGTATAGTATAAGGAGTTGTATTTCCAACAATTCGCTGCTGTTCACCATTGCTGTCCATAAATTTCAGACATTGATGCAGTGTTGATGGGACTACACGATATTATGTATCCATGGTCGCCCCAATAGTGCTGAATATGATGTGTTTGCTTCTATCACAAAGAACTTCACCTTGAAACTGTATGTTGACATCTGTAGCTTCACCGTAACCACACCCAAGGCTGGTTTAGCATGATTATCATAGCCGCAAATCACTACCTCGGTGGGGCTTAAATCCTCCATGATATAACCTGCTCTCGTCAAGCTTCGTATAGGGAGAATATTTACAGCAGAGCCGGGATCTATTAATATCCTCCGTAAGTGTGCCGACCCAATATTTCCTTCTATGTATAATGGCCGGTTGTGATCACCATGCTCCATTATTTCGTCCTCCTCAGAAAATGTAATCTGATTTACATACAAGAGGTTATCATAGAGGCGGTGTCTCGCCATAGCCGCTTGATACAAGTGTGGCTGTTGCAGAGCCTTAATGAGTGCCTCTCTCAGCTCAGGGAGTAATACCAGTGCATCATATATGCTCAAGAGAGCAGGGATACGCTTCAGGTGAGCAATAACGTTATACCCAACATCATGTTTTTCTGGGTCTTTTAATTTCTCTTTCTCCCGAGAAGTAGATGTCTCTCTGTTAACATTTAACTTCTCTTTTTCTGCTCTGTATTGCTTGGATTTCAGAGGCTCTTGCATTTCTTTACCTCCACGTAAATTCATGTTAACTTCCTCAATTTCCTCTCTGACAAACGAAGAATCAGCCTGCAGCGTCTCTTGCTCTCTTTGCGTAAGAACTATTTCACTTTCAGTGTCCGTATCTTCATTAATATACGCCATGTTACAAGAAACAGTATTGGTCGATACCTCGACATCCTCAGTAGTATCATCCTGTTTGTTCTTCCCCCAACCTTTGGAAGGAAGTGAGCCAAGGTCGGCTTCGATGGTCTTGCTCGAGGGAAGGGCTCATTCCCTTCGGATCTGGGCACGAACCTTGCCGGCATGCGACGCTTGCTCGGGTCAGGGCTGTTCTTAACTATTGGTGTATCTTGTGGCACCCGGCTGCATATGAATGGCTGATAATTTCGTGTCCCTTGGCGTCGCTTGTGCTGCACTCTGCTCCAGGACTGTTCATACTCACCCTTTTCAGGAATTACTGGTGTGAGACGAAGGTTTTCAAACTGATGCTCGACCTGCAGATATGGGAGCCAATATTGCACCTCATCACTTGGTCGTTCGTCACTGTCATTGGTCTTGGTGACTGACACCATATTTACTTGGTGATAATCTGGATTCACTGCTTGCGGGTCCAAATTAAATTTCTTTTCATCTATGGACCTTTGCAGCCATTCTTTGAATGCAATGCAATCTTCAATTACGTGGCCCACATAACGATGATATGGACAGTACAGAGGGTTATCCTTCATTCCAACCTGGTCGGGCCGGCGAGGCTCTGGCAAGTTTAAAGCTCCTCGAGCTAACAGCTGATCGAAGAAATTTTTCACCAACTCTCGTCTGAAAATGTACTGCTTTTTGAGCAACTCTTGTATGCTGGCACGTGCTCTTTGCCCCTGTTCATTCCTTGCACTAAGAACTGGTGCATTGTATCGGGATGTTGCTGCCATCGCGGGCAGCCTGGTGTGTTACTCTCAGCCTGCACTTTAGGTTTCCCCCCATTATTGAAAGCTTTAGCTGCTGTTTGTAACTTCCTGTTGTAGTCAGAAGTACCTGCATTCTTATACATCTCCATGATGTGTGGGGCTTTCTCAAATTCTATCTTGGTAGCCGCCACTGCATTTCCAAGGTCACTGAATGTTTTTGGCTCACGGCGTGACACTTCCAATGACCAGTGCTGTTGCATCCCATGAACACACATTTTGACTGCATCTTCAGGGTGCATCCCTCGAGTCAAGCGTACAAGGCTATTACGGAAGCGGAAGATGTAGTCCTCAATCTTCTCATCCCTCCCCTGCTTCATCTGTGTTAATTCTAGCAGAGATGTGTCTTTGCTCATACTGATAAAATGAGACTTAAATAAGTCCTTCATCATTTGCCAACTACGGACAGAACCAGCAGGTAGGCGCTGTACCAATGAAAGGCCGACCCGGTCAAGGATGCAGAAAATTGGCGGAGCAAGAGTGACGGAACATTTGCAGTGTCTCCACAGGCCGCCTCAAAATACACGAGGTGCTCTCTAGCATCTCCACTACCGTCGAATTGCCGAAACTTAGGTGGTTGCCACCCAGCAGGAAATGGCACTTTATCATGCCATGATTCATAAGGCTTCTCAAGTTCACTTTCAGGATTTCTAGGCGCCTGCTCTTCTGCTATTTGCCTCATCTTCCTATTAATCAACTCTTCGGCGATATCATGATAGTCTCTCAAGGTCCCTGGAGCTTGGCCAGTAGAAGCGGATCGCATAGGCATTGTTGGTATTCCCAAATTTATTCCTCCTGCCGGGAATGCATGTTCAGTGGCAGCGGCTGCCTGTTGTGTATTATGAGAGTTGACTGCACCCTCTAGCTCAGCAAACTGTGGATCGACTGTATGTTGCAGGGGAGGATTCTGTGGTACATGCTGATTTGCAGTGAGGCTCGCGATCATATTAAAGAGCTGATCCATCCTGGCGTCCAAGCGGTCCATTCGTTGTGCATAATCGAGACCCTGCACCCTCGCATTGGAGTTTTCCCCATGTTCGAAGGTGGCTTGCGTTCCAACGTTCAGATTGGGTATTGGCCCTGTTTGAGGAAGGGGTGGTGGTTGCGGCATTGCATTCCCAGTCCCATCACCACCATCCGGCGTAGCTGCAGGCGGATCTCCCTGCCCATGCACATGCACAGAGGCAAGGTTCATATCTCCCTCAACACTCTCGTCATCTGACAGGATGGATGGAGCTAGCTCTGAATAATTAGGAGAATTAGGTAGCCTCCTCAGGGATGAGTCAGATTCGGCGTCGGATTCCTCCTCAACTGTTGTGGCATTGACGAGCCATCGTGTGACTCTACCACATTTTGTTGGGCCACTTCTCTCAACCTTGTGCCAACTCCCGGGCGCTCTATAATTCGTTGTAGCTGGTCACGGTCTGAAGGGAGCCGAGAAGCAATGTCCCTGTAACGAGAACTAGACTGATCATATGCCTGGTTCCTTCTTTTTGCACTTTGGTTTCCTCCAGATGTGACCGGGAGGCACGGAGCTGTTATCATTGCCTCTCTTTGGCTAGCAGGTGAAGTTGCAAGTTCACTCCTGTCTCGCTGCCGATCACCTAGCATGTCTCTGCCTGGAAGGCGGGCACTGTTTCTCAGCAGTATTGGGGTTGGATTTGGTATAATTTCCTCATCCGAGAAGTAAGTAAAATCGTGGGAAACACGAGGCGGCTCCCATTCAGAGTCTGAATTATGTGCAGGCTGGACAGTTACCATCCCGCACATCTCTTTTTCTCCTTGCTGCTTTGTGTTCTCCGGCTGCTCAACTCGGCTTTCACCATTTGCCAACCCATTACAGTCAGTTGTCTTCATGGCCCGTGGTGCATCTTCCATTTTCTCATCACTCTCGAGAGCTGACGAAGCACCTGCTTCTTTCACAGATCCTCGAGGAATGACCTTAGGGACTGGTTCAGGCCCTTCTGCTGCAGCTGTGGCCGGCTCGACCTGTCGTGGCTTAGGAGCCAAGCGATCTATTAAGAAATTATACCTCTGATTTCTCGACAAGTTGGGAGAAATCTGTAACGTAACACGCTCATCGTCTGTATAGATTCGGCCATCAGCCCGAACACGAACCTGTACATAGTTTAGTACTATATCTTGCAATTCCCGGAACATTGCTTCACGATTCCTCCTGCGCTTTTCACGTTTCTGCTGATTAAGAACTGCATAGCGACTCCTTGATAGCGGGCGCGCGGCGGCATGAAGCGGCGCGCCACGAGCGGGGGCCTCTGACATGTTACCATTTCCCCTAGGAGTATGACCCTGTTGCCTTGAAGCATCATTCCTTCTAAAAGAATCTGCTCCACGCCATTGAGGTTTGTATTCCCTTCTGGCGGCTGCATAACTATGGCGGTAATGCGGGTTCCTCTGTGAATGCCCTGAAACATGTTGCTGGTCAGTAGTAGAATCACGATGCTCATGGCGAGGCACCCAGACTTGCCGCGGACGATAATCACGAAATCCGGATCTGTTGCACCAACGAGAAAACGGGCCAGGCACGTCCTGGTTCTGAATCCGTCGCTGCATCCCACTAATCTGGTTTTGCAATTGCTGTAGCTGTCGTTGCAGCTCCTCAGCTCTGGGAGCCGGTGCTTCACTTGACAAGGAACTGAACCTGTTGAAATTTTCGTGCTCATGAACATAGTGACAAGGCGCTAGCTTCTGAAACTGCTGAGTCTTGTTTACTACTGACGGCGTGCTTAGCTTTGCAAACATATCACGGCCTTCCGCGTTGCGCCTCCAGAATTCATCCATGATCGTCTGCTTGACCAGCTCTCTTGCCTGCTGCTTCTGAAGTGCCCAGTTTCCCTGAGACACCACATGCGGCTCTCTGTAAGAGCCTCCGCGCTGAGACTCGTGATGTTCATTAACAAAGTTACCACGCTCTAACACGCGGTGCCTATCAATGACTTGAACACGCTTGAACACGCGTTCCTGACGCCCTCCCCAAACCTTTGGGTCCTCGGGTGCACCTTCAATACGAGCTCTCAGTTGTGCCTCGAGATTTTTTATTTTCTGGCACTTTCTCCTGTAGTTGCGGTAAGCATGTTTGTTCTTGCGCATCTGAGCTCGAGCGGCCTTAGCTGCTAGATGGCAATTGAACTTTCCTAGCCCCTGCAGTAATTCAATTTCTGTGCAATGGACTGATGGCGTGGTAGGCTGCCGTTCAGAGCTTTTCAGTATGCCCCTAGCTTCGCACACAAGTGACTGGCACTCTTCTCTAGCTGCTGCAGTCTTGCGCTTAAGAGCTTTCCTTGAAGTCTTCATGAGTGAAGGATCCTCCACCTGATAAGAGTGTGTTTTGAACCCATCGTTTGAGATCACAACAGGTGATTGTGAGCCAAACTGCATTAGGACGGGATCAAGTTGACAGCCGACATCCTGGATGGTGCTTGCAAAGAACACACCTGCACGAGATGTGCAAATGTCAGAAAACCATCCTAAACTTGAACACAAGAGACACTGGGCTTGAAGCAGGACACGAGACAAGCATGACGACCGATGATGCGCAGCAAAGATGGGAGGAGATTCATGTCCCACCGGGCGTGCCATTTGTTTTACGCGGAAGAAATCCTTAAATTTCTTTGCGTTGGCATAAATAAGTTGCGGGCGTGCCAGTATACATTCCGTATACAAATAAAATTAAATCCACAAAGACACAAGCAAAATAGGGAAACTTGTAGTTATTCATTGCAATAATAATTTTACAAGTCTCCTCCTTTACATATTCTCTTTGGAAATGCTTTGATTCACAGACGATTGTGTAGTTCTTGAATCCTAGAGTCTCGTAAGAACTCTAGTTAATTGCGTCCAAAGGCTACAGCCAATGAACCACCCCCGATTAAACTGCAATCAAACGATCGTCATGTGGCTCCATGTCCTGTACGCCGTGCATGTGTACTGAAAGAAAGAAAAGGAAAAAAAAGACAAAACAAGCCGATGGCTCAAATACTCAGGGGCAAAGCAATGCCGTATTCAATTATGGCCAGAGTTGAAACCAATGTATAGATTGCGGTCGGCCTCGTCAGTTGCGAACGTAGTGTGGCCAGCCTCGTCGGTCATGGCATATCGAGTATTCCGGCCTCGTCGGTCGCGGAAACCACATTTAGTCTATGTTCAGCCTCGTCGGTCATGAACATGACGTGTCCAGCCTCGTCGGTCAGGACGTAGTAAAACATTTTGAATTCCATCGGTACAACTCTGTCGTGATCGAATTTGGCATCGCCCTGCCCCTTTTTATTTCTCATGAAACCTGCCAAGTCCAACTGACAAATCCTGCAAAAGAAAGACAAACGACATGTAGAGCCATGAAGCAATTCTAGCACTGATTGCAAGCCTATTTTGCCAACAGGCCGATGTGCTTTTCTATGATGAGCAGATGCGTACAAGAACACAAACTGTCATCCTCTCTGCATTTTTAATTCATCCCTGCCTCCTTAGCTTGTATAATTCCCGTAGGAATTTGTGAGCACAATGACTCGTTAACCTGTACATCTTACTTCTTTCTACCCCTGCAAACGATCTTTTACAGCTGCACGTTGCAGTCTAGATGACCAGACCATTCAAGCTGAAAGATCAACACCTGCACGCCGAACAGTGCCGCCGAGTCGGCGAGGCTGTTCATGGCTAAACCTGCTTAGTCGTCGGGGTCAAGCACCGAGGTGCCGCCGTCGCGACGTCGTTGACCCGTTTTCTTTGGATCGTAGAGCACCTGTATAGCGCTATGCGCTGCCGTCGAAGGCGGCTTTTGTATTCAAACTTGCAGCCTGATGTTGTCAAAACAACCTTGTCTTGGAAATCCTCCACCTGTAAGCACACAACCTGCAACCTGTCGCCGGCGAACAACTTTCCTCCGGCAACCTGTAACCTGCAAAACGCACAAGGCGCCGCCATCGAATGCCCTCCTTCCTTGTATCCTGGGACCTGTTGAGCGCTCGAGGCGCTGCTGCAGAGCAGTATATATTCCTGCAAAGAATGAAGCGCAAGCCTGTGCGGCCATGCGTGTTACTTACCAGGGACGACGACGGACGCCATCAGCTTGGCGGCGAGGACGACGCCGGCAACCTTCGAGGCAGTGATCCCACCCACCTCGTGCGTGGTGACGAGATCGATCGGACCTGGAGTGAATGGGGTGGACGGGCGTTGTGATGGCGATGAGATGAATGGATATGGCTTTGTGTGCGTGCGTGTGTATGGCTTGTGAGTGTGTGGGTGTACGCGAGAGTGGTCCCCAACCTCCTTAACGCTGCAAAGTGTAGAGCCTTATATAGACAGAGGCTAGGGTAAAGGCATGCAGCATCAACGGGAGGCCAGCGCCGCCGCCGCTTCTGTTCGTCGAGCGAGTCACGCGGCAGGGATAAGTGAAAGCCGTTCTTCCCTCCGTACGCGGTGCTGTAGCCCATTTGAATTTTGAACCTGCCAATCAATTTTCATCCAACAGCCATGCGCTCTTATCACTGAAGCTCTGGCCCCAAAACGACATGGTCCCATCGATAAGAGAGACCTGCTCATGGCTTCTAGCCTTCTCTCATGCGTTGTGCCCTCTCCTACGTTTCCTGCCTTCAGTTTTCCACGCTCCCCGATTACGGCACTTAGAAAGTTGTTGCACGATCGTTCATGGCGAGCGTGTCAATTCCTGGAACACGGATGCATGATTAGTACGCGCGGCCGCGCGGGCGGATACGTACATGTACACGTACTTGTTTACAATGGGCTGCCCCTTTGGCGAGGTTGCAAGGCCATTGGGTTGGGCCCTTTTCCCCCAAAGCAATTTGCTCTTTTTTTGAAAAGAATTAATTTTGCCTGCATGCTTCCTAATCACATCCTTATCCTACATGTACACTCGCGTGGCATTTCTTGAACATCTCTTTAGCCCAAGTGCTTGGCGAGGAAACAAAAAACACTCCTGAGTACAACCTTTGAACTTGTTTATGATTATTCTCAAGCATACTTAATTCCAGAATATGGCGTGATAAAAATGTATTCCAACAGCGACCAGCGGTATCGGGCCAATGGCGGATGGGCGGCCACATGGTTGACTCTCCGCACGTAGTCGCGACGCTGCCTCTTCGAAGCGTAGGGCTGGCTGGAGCCCCCGGTGATGGCCAGGATGACGTTGTGGCCAGTTGGATGGTGTTCCGGTGGCGGGGGCAAGGCCTCGCCCGCTCCGGAAGCCCCATGTATGAGGTTGACTCCTCGCACGGCGTCGGCGTCGCGGCGCTCCCTTGCTTCACGCAGGGCGGCGATTTGGGGGCACTGCTTCGACGTGTGGCCCTGATTGACGCCGTGCACCTCGCAGTATGGGTCGCGAGAGCTTCGGTTGTATCGGCGACCGTTGTCGGAGTGCCGCGAGTTGTTTCGCGAACCTCCGGAACGATTATCGGTCCTCTGTGGGCTCCGGCTTCGAGAGTTGATGTTTTGGACCTCTCGGCGCTGGGAGCGGTGGCCTCGGCGGTCATCCGGATGATCATCGCTTCGGTCGCTGTGGCGTTTCCCCCGGTCGTTCTTCTTTTGGCTTGCTCGCGCCTCCTTCTCGCGCCGGAAGTCTTCATCGGCACGTGAGTGTGCTTCCAAGATTTGCAACAGGTGAGTGCAGGTCTTCGGCTCGGTCCTTCAGATCTCGGACCGTGCCGGGCACATGCTCATGCCCTTGGTCACGCTTCGATGATGATTGAATCTGGTACTCCTTCCACCTGGCACTTTAGATGGATGAAGCGCCGGGTGTAGTCTTGCAGTGACTCGCCGTCCTTCTATTTGCACATCTGAAGATCTGCCGCAGTGACCTTCGCGGCGTAGTTGCCTTGAAAGTGGATCTGGAGCTAGTCCCGAAGCTGCTCCCATGAGTAGATGCTGTTCGCCGGCAGCTTGGTGTACCATGTCCTGGCGATCCCGCTTGAAGCGAGAACGAAGGCCTTGGCCTTGATGTCGTCGTCGCCCCCTGCTGACTCGATGGCAGTTTCGTAGCTCATGAAGAACTCGCGGGGGTCGGAGGTGCCGTCGAAGGTTGGCAGCTTCGCCGAGATGAACTTCCGGGGCCACGCCACCGATTGTAAACGCGCGGAGAGTGGTTGGTTTGTATCGGAGGAGGTTGCGTGGCGCTTGCTTCCGCTAGAGTAGGTGTGCCTCTCGTCGCGCTCTTGGCGGTGTTCCGTCGTCTCAGCCTCCCGGCAACCGGTGCGTCGCAGGGTGTTCAGTTGCGCTTGGAGGTGAACTTGCTGTCGACGGGCGGCTTCGGCTCGAAGGCGATACGTAGCTTCGTCTCGATCGAGATTCTCGAAGGCGCGCTGCCTCAGCAGCCTTTCGTCGGCTTCGCGAGCTTCGCGGTTGTATGCCTCCTGGAGCTCTGCCAGGCGCTGCTCCTCAGCCACTGCTTCGGCGAGCCCCCTCTGGCTCCGCGCTTCGGCTTCGACGTTCCGTCGAGGTGGTTCCATCGTTTCGTCGCGGCGTTCGACTTCGGCCGTGTCGATGTTCTCTTCTTCGTCCTCGGAGGAGCCTTCGGCGCCTTCGGCCACTTCCTCGATTGCTGGAAGGTCGACGTTTGTGTTGTTGTTGGTCTCCGAAGGTGGTACCACCGAAGTCGACGCCGAAGGGGAGGTCGTCGGAAGCGTCGAGCCGCTGGGGAAGGTGCGGATTATCGTCAGCGGGTCGACGCCATCGTCCGAAGGCGCGGACCTGGTCTTCCGGGGACCCCCTGCCGGAGGGTCAGTCTTTGATTTTTCAGTCCTCTTGGTCATCTCACCGTGGCTTCTTGTTCGTTCCCCACGGACGGCGCCAACTGTTGTGGTTACAAGCCCACAATAGTAGAAGGGGGATCCTCCAAGGGTCTACCACAAGTGAGGGACCCCTGGAAGGACTAGGAAGGGACCAAACAAGAGCCAAGACAAGTATGTAATTAAGAGCTGATATTCAATGCCTTGTCTTGAGGGTGGTAGGGGGTATTTATAGGCTGATACACCCCTACAACCCTAGAATTACAAGTACCATATTGCTTGTGTGTTATTTGTCACTGAAAATTCCTCGCAAGTGGCATGCTAGCCAACCGTTTCTGTGGGAGCTTATGTGCATTAATTACTCTAGTTGTAGATCATAGAGACGTGGGTCAATCAAACACAAGGAATCTAGCGAGTTGACATTACAGTGTACCTGACATTCTTTTATAACTCCGATGGCACTGCTCCTCCCTAAGTCGCAGGCCGTCGTGGTTCAATTCAGTGGGACTGGAGGCAGAGTAGGGGAACAAATGGCGAACTAGATGCGGTGAAATTGGAGCAGCGAGATGGATTTGGGGGCGGTGGGAACAATGCTAGAGGAGGAGGGGAGGCACGTGGATGTCGAGGCGGGTAGGGTCAGGCCATAGATGGAGGCGAGTGAGCACGCTTGCGGCAGGGCAGGGTAGGCCCACATGTCGGTGCCAAGTTTTATTGTGGAGGACGGACCATGAACAAGCATGCCACTCACCAACTCATTGTTTTATGTGTAACAAATGTATTCAGAGCTCATCGGCAACCATTTCATTCCTCCACTAACAAAGAATAGTTGGTATGAGAGCAGTGGCATGAGAGAAAAGGCACAACAACAAATAGAGAGAATCACAAGTTTTTAAGTA
Organism: Eragrostis nindensis; assembly: GCA_012490785.1. NCBI lineage: Eukaryota > Viridiplantae > Streptophyta > Magnoliopsida > Poales > Poaceae > Eragrostis > Eragrostis nindensis. The sequence continues at coordinate 34,269 of JAAXCT010001425.1, read as the reverse complement.
CTTTCTATGTATCTACAAGGTGAAACGGGCTAGACTGTTAAATATTGCAATCACTTGATCCCATGCCACCACCGACAACAACTTGTATGTCATTTCTTATTTTAAAACCCTCGCGAGTAGCACACTGGCCACCCTTTTCAATGTGTACTTATGTGCATTAATTACTCTAGTTAAAGATCGGAGAACACAAGGCATCAAGCTAGTTGACATAACAGACCTCATTACATTCTATAATACATTGTCTTTCTTTTCATTGCACCTGACATAAAATTAGAAAAGTTGTGATCCTAGACACGATCATTATGATGGCAGAATTTCCTATTCTGAACATTGAACAAAGAGAACGCATAACAAACTCAAATTAGCAATGAGGCAAAGGTCAGATATGTATTGTTTAGGTCGAAAAAATGTTGATGAATGATAATTTCTAAAATGTAGCATCCCTACTTGATGCCATTTAGTATGTGAGCAGTGGCACAACGCACACGATCGAGCAAGGCATGCTTTTAGTAGTTTGTATAATTCAACAAGGGCTAAACTGGCCAAATTATTTAACATTCCAATCACCTGGTTGCGTACGACCGCAACAACTTGTGTGTCATTTGTCACAGAAAATTCCTCGCAAGTGGCATGCTAGCCACCTTTTCTGTGGGAGCTTATGTGCATTAATTACTCTACTTGTAGATCATAGAGATGCGGGTCAATCAAACTCAAGTAATCTAGCTAGTTGACATTACAGTGTACCTAACACTCTTTTATAACTCTGATGGCACTGCTCCTCCTTAAGTCGCAGGCAGTTGTGGTTCAGTTCAGTGGGACTGGAGGAAGAGTAGGGGAACAAATGGCGAACTAGATGTGGTGAAATTGGAGCAGCGAGATGGATTTTTTTTTTTGGGGGGGGGGGGGGGGGGGGGGGGGGGGGGACAAAGCTAGAGGAGGCGCGTGGGTCGGGTCGTGGATGGAGGCAAGTGAGGAAGCTTGCGGCAGGGCAGGGCAGGCCCATATGTCAGCGCCAAGTTTTATTGTGGAGGCCGGGCCATGAACGAGCATGCCACTCACCAACTCATAGTTTTATGTGTAACAAAGATATTCAGAACTTATCGGCAACCATTTCAATCCTCCACCGGCAAAGAACAATTGGTATGAGGGCAGTGGCATGCTAGCCACCCTTTTCTTTGTTTCCTTATGTGAATTAATTACTATAGTTATAGATCGTAGGGACGTGGGTCAGTGCAACACAAGGAATCTAGCTGGTTGACATTACAGTCTACATAACATTGTTTAATAAATCGTCGTTCTTATCATTGTACCTGGAAAATAAAATGAGAAAAGGTGTGCTCTAAGACATGATCATTATGATGGCAGAGGTTCCCATTCTAAACACTGTACAAAGAGAAAAGCTTGAAAACTCACAAATTAGCTACGAGGAAAAGGTTAGATATGTATTTTTTAGGTTGAAAAATGTTGATGAATGATAAATAACAAGATTGAAGTTTTAATTAAGGTAACAATAAAAATTATTGCAATATTAAATAAAGTGACTAGTCGTTTAACTACTTTACGCACAGTTTAACTCTTGTGGAACGACCATGTATATTGATTGTAACACCCCAGACCATGTACATTGACTAGCCTGTAGTAGCCATATATATTGTTAGAAAATGAACTTAGAGCTAAAATTTGCCAGAAATGGCAGTTTTCGCGATAAACATGCGTGCCGGCTCCTCTCGGCCCGGAGAAGTGGGCCGGGAGGAGAAATACACTGATATTGCAAACAAACATGTCCCCGCCATAGTCCACAAAGTACACCATTGTTTTTGAAGACGACATCAATTAATGGAGAACAAGATATTACAATGACAGAAATCACAAAAGTCCTTAGAGACGCGCAAATGTATCTGTAATCCAGAATACAGAGCTGCGATTATTTATAGGAAACAAACATCAAAGGTGATGGAACTGTTGCAGAATTTCCTTAAGATACGCACGTAGAAGAGCCGGAGTGTTTGTACGAAGCTCAGATCTCTTGTTTAGTCCTAGAAACCTGTGTGAAATACACATCATTAGGTATTCAGACGTCATTTATGTATGCACATGCAAGTTTTTTGCTGTTATTTAAGGAGAATTTACTACTCCCTACGATCGATAAATACATGTCGCTTTGGATAATTTTTGAGTAAGACTTTTGAAATTTCGGCAACAAATAGCTTTTCAAATTTATTGCTAAAATCAATTAAGCCACATGGATATATTTGTGTTTAAAGTTTAGTTGGGTTAACCTTGTAGTTTTCTTAAAAAAACAATTATTAGAGGATTGGATGGAGTAGTTGTAATGGATTAGGATTCCATTTTGTCCATTATAGTAATCATTCAGGCCCTCCTTACCAGAGCAGCGTAACTTATTACCATACACATATATGAAACATTGTACTTACCACCAAGGAGAGTATCGGGAGTGTAGAACACGTGAATGTCGAGTTCCTGTATGTTCCAATCACCGTTGTTAATGATTACAGTACGACGAACAAGACCACGAGCCAAACTAAATGTTCCAGTCCCTCCAGCAATGCTCCACACAGAGGCTGTAGTCGAAGGCCCCGTCACTTGAATTGTTGACCCAGCGTACCTTTTTGCATACAGTACTAAATTAGAAACCATGTAGTATATATGTACCCCATATTGCAAGTAAAAGTGTGTCATACTGCAGTTACACATTCTCATAAGGGTGGAGTTGTCTAGAAACAGCTACGTAATATTATACTTTTTTACTATTCTACACATACATCCTAAGAGGAATAATGGCGTTGGTTTCTGAACATAACCTTTTTTATGTATAGTGCAACTTCTTGAAACATAAACAATGTTATCAACAATCAAAACAAATATATATGTAAATAGAAAGAATATATTCACAAGCGAGCATAGAACACTGTTATTTCAGGGAAAAGGTTATTACCTCCCGCTCTGGAAGATCAAGGCAAAAAACATCGACCAGACAGGGGTTGCTTGACCTGTTTGCATGTGCTCACCCTGTGCACGCCCAATTACCATTGCACTGGTACCAAAACCATCAGTCATTTCCCAGTCCATAACGGCTGTTGTACCAAACTCATTAGGTTCTGGGCTGTCAATCACAACATATTGGTTACGGTTTGGACCACTAGCAACCTGTTTCACGTATACAGTGAATCGGGTCTCTTGTTCGGGAATTAATGTTGCATTTCCCTTGGAAAAGAGAAAAACGAGAACACAAAGAAGAGGAGCTACTTTGGGATAGGCCATAATGACTAGGTAGTACAAGAGAAAATGTTGTGGGCTTTTAGGACAACGCTTTCTCTCTTAGCTTCATGTATCTGAATAAGGGAAATGGAGTGAGCTCCATTTATAGATGGGAGCGGTGAGGATGGGGAACAAGTCTACGTGGGGGTGTGCATAGGGTATAGTTTTCCTGCAGTGTCACTGGCTGTGTATGATGCTAGGGACTATTTTGTATCCAGAATTTGTGCATTAATGTCTCAGATCCCTAGTAGTTAATAGAATATGGTAGCATGTCAGATGCAAGACTACTTCGTTTGGAGAGGTTCCTGTTTAAATCTTTCCAGAAAAAGAAACATGGAAGCTCTCGAATTTTTGGGGTGGAGATGCAAGAGTTTTAATTGATGTAATCCTGCAAAGTAATCAAACTATCACATAAAATGGCCAGACCGTGAACTGTTTTTATGGACTTTAACTCAAGTAGAAGAACCTTGTATATTTTACACACTTTTTGACTACTTGAGATAGTGCCATTTTATGGTTGAATGGGAGCTTCAAATTCCTATTGTTATCGGTAGAAATAAAACTGGTAAATACAATCAAATCTTTTGCTACCGCATGCCAGACCCTAGATCCGCCATCGGCTGCATTTAACTATCGTCTAGTGCTCCTAATTTCTTCTCCTCATTCGCGTGCATATGAGAGCATATAGAATCTTTCATCGAGTCTGATTGTTGCATCCCTCCTGCCCAGATTTGATGGCACAGTTTAACCTTCATATAGCTCCGATGGCACTGCTTCTCCCTAAGTCACGTGTCGTCGTGGTTCAGTAGGGCAACAATGGCAAATTAGATGCGGTGAAATTGGAGCGGTGAGATGGATTTGTTGTGTGGCAGGAATGGCGACAAATCTAGAGGAGGAGGGGGGGCACGTGGATGTCGAGGCGGGTAGGGTTGGGCTGTTGATGGAGGCGAGTGAGCAAGCTTGCGGCGGGACAGGCCAGGCCCACATGTCGGCCAAGTTTTATTGTGGAGGACCATGAACGACTATGCCTCTTACCAACTCACAGTTTTATGTGTAATAAAGGTATTAAGAACTCACCGGCAGCCATTTTATACTGTTAGTATGAAAGCAAGCTCTCATAATCAAAGCCAGACCCGCTCTTGCATGAAATGAGTAGAAGAGGTATGAATCGTGCAAAAGCGTCTATTAAATCTGCTAGATTCAATTATTTTTCTTGAGGAACGCATATCGCCCGATAGAAAGCAGTACCACACAACATAGAAATATTGTAGACCTCTAACATGCATGTAGATGGTAGGCAGACGGCCAGTCTTATAAATCATGTACCCCTTCAAATGTTGTGCCACCACTAATCGTCAGTACTTAAATAGAAGTTGCGTGAGAATGACAATTACTAAAATGTTGCATCCCTACTAGATGCCATTTGGTGTGTGAGCAGTGGCACCGCACAAGATAGAGCAAGGCATGCTTTTAGTAGTTTGTATAATTCAACAAGGGTGAAACTGGCCAAATTATTTAATATTCAAATCACCTGCTGGTTGCATGCCACCGCAACAGACTTGTGTGTTATTTCTCACTAGAAGTTCCTCGCAAGTGGCACGCTAGCCACCTTTTTCTATGGGTGCTTATGTGCATAATTACTCTAGTTGTAGATCATGGAGACGTGGGTCAATCCAACACAAGGAATCTAGCTAGTTGACATTACAGTCTACCTAACATTGTTTTATAACTCCGATGGCACTGCTCCTCCCTAAGTCGCATGCCGTCGTGGTTCAATTTAGTGGGACTGGAGGAAGAGTAGGGGAACAAATGGCGAACTAGATACGGTAAAATTGGAGCAGCGAGTTGGATTTGGGGTGGTGGGAACAATACTAGAGGAGGAGGGGGGGGGGGGGGGGGGGGGGGGAGGGGGGGGGGGGGGGGGGGGTAGAGGGTTGGAGGTGGGGAGTGAGGAAGACATGTGGCAGGGCAGGGTAGGCCCACATGTCGGCGCCAAGTTTTATTGTGGTGGACGGACCATGAACGAGCATGCCACTCACCAACTTATTGTTTTATGTTTAACAAAGATATTCAGAGCTCATCGGCAACCATTTTCATTCCTCCACAACAAAGAATAATTGCTATGATAGCAGTGGCATGAGAGCATTGGCACGAATGACATGCTTTTTAGTACTTTCTAGGTATCATCAAGGTGAAACGGGCTAGAATGTTACGTATTTCAATCACTTGATCCCATGCCACCACCGACAACACTTGTATGTCATTTCTCGTCTGAAAGCCCTCGCGAGTAGCACACTGGACTCCCTTTTCAATGTGTACTTATGTGCATTAATTACTCTAGTTAAAGATCAGAGAACACAAGGCATCAAGCTAGTTGACATTACAGACCTCATAACATTCTGTAATACATTGTCTTTCTTGTCATTGAACCTGACATAAATTAGAATAGTTGTGATCCAAGACACGATCATTATGATACCAGAAGTTCCTATTCTGAACATTGAACAAAGAGAACGCATAACAAACTCAAATTAGCAATGAGGCAAAGGTCAGATATGTATTGTTTAGGTCAAAAAAAATGTTGATCAATGATAATTTCTAAAATGTAGCATCCCTACTTGATGCCATTTAGTATGTGAGCAGTGGCACCGCACAAGATAGAGCAAGGCATGCTTTTAGTAGTTTGTATAATTCAACAAGGGCTAAACTGGCCAAATTATTTAACATTCCAATCACTTGTTGCATACCACCGCAACAACTTGTGTGTTATTTGTCACTAGAAATTCCTCGCAAGTGGCATGCTAGCCAACCTTTTCTGTGGGAGCTTATGTGCATTAATTACTCTAGTTGTAGATCGTAGAGACGTGGGTCAATCAAACACAAAGGAATCTAGCTAGTTGACATTACAGTGTACCTAACATTCTTTTATAACTCCGATGGCACTGCTCCTCCCTAAGTCACAGGCCGTCGTGGTTCAATTCAGTGGGACTGGAGGAAGAGTAGGGGAACAAATGGCGAACTAGTGCGGTGAAACTGGAGCAGCGAGATGGATTTGGGGGGGGGGGGGTGGGAACAATGCTAGAGGAGGAGGGGAGGCACGGATGTCGAGGCGGTAGGGTCGGGCCATAGATGGAGGCGAGTGAGCAAGCTTGCGGCAGGTCAGGGCAGGCCCACATGTCGGTGCCAAGTTTTATTGTGGAGGACTCACTAACTCATTGTTTTATGTGTAACGAAGATATTCAGAACTTATCGGCAACCATTTCATTCCTCCACTGACAAAGAATAGTTGGTATGAGAGCAGTGGCATGAGAGAAAAGGCACAACAATGAATAGAGAGAATGACATGTTTTTAAGTACTTTCTATGTATCTACAAGGTGAAACGGGCTAGACTGTTAAATATTTCAATCACTTGATCCCATGCCCCACCGACAACAACTTGTATGTCATTTCTCATTTTAAAGCCCTCGCGAGTAGCACACTGGCCACCCTTTTCAATGTGTACTTATGTGCATTAATTACTCTAGTTAAAGATCGGAGAACACAAGGCATCAAGCTAGTTGACATTACAGACCTCATTACATTCTATAATACATTGTCTTTCTTGTCAGGGTACCTGACATAAAACCAGAAAAAATTGTGATCCTAGACACGATCATTATGACAGCAGAAAATCCTATTCTGAACATTGAACAAAGAGAACGCATAACAAACTCAAATTAGCAATTGAGGCAAAGGTCAGATATGTATTGTTTAGGTCGAAAAAATGTTGATGAATGATAATTTCTAAAATGTAGCATCCCTACTTGATGCCATTAGTATGTGAGCAGTGGCACAACGCACACGATCGAGCAAGGCATGGTTTTAGTAGTTGTATAATTCAACAAGGGCTAAACTGGCCAAATTATTTAACATTCCAATCACTTGGTTGCATACCACCGCAACAACTTGTGTGTTATTTGTCACTAGAAATTCCTTGCAAGTGGCATGCTAGCCACCCTTTTCTGTGGGAGCTTATGTGCATTAATTACTCTAGTTGTAGATCGTAGAGACGTGGGTCAATCAAACACAAGGAATCTAGCTAGTTGACATTACAGTGTACCTAACATTTTTTATAACTCCGATGGCACTGCTCCTCCCTAAGTCACAGGCCGTCGTGGTTCAATTCAGTGGGACTGGAGGAAGAGTAGGGAAACAAATGGCGAACTAGATGCGGTGAAACTGGAGCAGCGAGATGGATTTGGGGGGGGGGGGGGGTGGGAACAATGCTAGAGGAGGAGGGGAGGCACGTGGATGTCGAGGCGGTAGGGTCGGGCCATAGATGGAGGCGAGTGAGCAAGCTTGCGGCAGGTCAGGGCAGGCCCACATGTCGGTGCCAAGTTTTATTGTGGAGGACTCATTAACTCATTGTTTTATGTGTAACGAAGATATTCAGAATTTATCGGCAACCATTTCATTCCTCCACTGACAAAGAATAGTTGGTATGAGAGCAGTGGCATGAGAGAAAAGGCACAACAACGAATAGAGAGAATGACATGTTTTTAAGTACTTTCTATGTATCTACAAGGTGAAACGGGCTAGACTGTTAAATATTTCAATCACTTGATCCCATGCCCCACCGACAACAACTTGTATGTCATTTCTCATTTTAAAGCCCTCGCGAGTAGCACACTGGCCACCCTTTTCAATGTGTACTTATGTGCATTAATTACTCTAGTTAAAGATCGGAGAACACAAGGCATCAAGCTAGTTGACATTACAGACCTCATTACATTCTATAATACATTGTCTTTCTTGTCAGGGTACCTGACATAAAACCAGAAAAAATTGTGATCCTAGACACGATCATTATGACAGCAGAAAATCCTATTCTGAACATTGAACAAAGAGAACGCATAACAAACTCAAATTAGCAATGAGGCAAAGGTCAGATATGTATTGTTTAGGTCGAAAAAATGTTGATGAATGATAATTTCTAAAATGTAGCATCCCTACTTGATGCCATTTAGTATGTGAGCAGTGGCACAACACACACGATCGAGCAAGGCATGCTTTTAGTAGTTTGTATAATTCAACAAGGGCTAAACTGGCCAAATTATTTAACATTCCAATCACTTAGTTGCATACCACCGCAACAACTTGTGTGTTATTTGTCACTGAAAATTCCTCGCAAGTGGCATGCTAGCCAACCTTTTCTGTGGGAGCTTATGTGCATTAATTACTCTAGTTGTAGATCATAGAGACGTGGGTCAATCAAACACAAGGAATCTAGCGAGTTGACATTACAGTGTACCTGACATTCTTTTATAACTCCGATGGCACTGCTCCACCCTAAGTCGCAGGCCGTCGTGGTTCAATTCAGTGGGACTGGAGGCAGAGTAGGGGAACAAATGGCGAACTACATGCGGTGAAATTGGAGCAGCGAGATGGATTTGGGGGCGGTGGGAACAATGCTAGAGGAGGAGGGGAGGCACGTTGATGTCGAGGCGGGTTGGGTCGGGCCATAGATGGAGGCGAGTGAGCACGATTGCGGCAGGGCTGGGTAGGCCCACATGTCGGTGCCAAGTTTTATTGTGGAGGACGGACCATGAACAAGCATGCCACTCACCAACTCATTGTTTTATGTGTAACAAAGATATTCAGAGCTCATCGGCAACCATTTCATTCCTCCACTAACAAAGAATAGTTGGTATGAGAGCAGTGGCATGAGAGAAAAGGCACAACAACGAATAGAGAGAATGACTTGTTTTTAAGTACTTTCTATGTATCTACAAGGTGAAACGGGCTAGACTGTTAAATATTTCAATCACCTGATCCCATGCCACACTCGACAACAACTTGTATGTCATTTCTCATCTGAAAGCCCTCGCGAGTAGCTCACTGGCCACCCTTTTCAATGTGTACTTATGTGCATTAATTACTCTAGTTGAAGATCAGAGAACACAAGGCATCAAGCTAGTTGACATTACGGACCTCATTACACTGTATAATACATTGTCTTTCTTGTCATGGTACCTGACATAAAACTAGAAAAGTTGTGATCCTAGACACGATCATTATGATGGCAGAATTTCCTATTCTGAACATTGAACAAAGAGAACGCATAACAAACGCAAATTAGCAATGAGGCAAAGGTCAGTTATGTATTGTTTAGGTCGAAAAAATGTTGATGAATGATAATTTCTAAAATGTTGCATCCCTACTTGATGCCATTTAGTATGTGAGCAGTGGCACAACGCACAAAATAGAGCAAGGCATGCTTGTAGTAGTTTGTATAATTCAACAAGGTTTAAACTAGCTAAATTATTTAACATTCCAATCACCTGGTTGCATACCACCGCAACAACTTGTATGTTATTTCTCACTAGAAATTCCTCGCAAGTGGCATGCTAGCCACCCTTTTCTGTGGGAGCTTATGTGCATTAATTACTCTAGTTGTAGATCGTAGAGACGTGGGTCAATCAAACACAAGGAATCGGGGCATTACAGTGTGTCTAACATTCTTTTATAACTCATATGGCACTGCTCCTCCCTATGTCGCAGGCCGTCGTGGTTCAATTTAGTGGGACTGGAGGAAGAGTAGGGGAACAAATAGCGAACTAGATGCGGTGAAATTGGAGCAGCGAGATGGATTTGGGGGGTTGTGGGAACAATGCTAGAGGAGGAGGAGAGACACAAGGATCTCGAGGCGGGTAGGGTCGGGCTGTAGATGGAGGTGAGTGAGCAAGCTTGCGGCAGGGCAGGGCAGGCCCACATGTCGGCGCCAAGTTTTATTGTGGAGGACGGACCATGAGCGAGCTTGCGACTCACCAACTCATAGTTTTATGTGTAACAAAGATACTCGGAGCTCATCGGCAACCATTTGATTCCTCCACTGACAAAGAATAGTTGCTATGAGAGCAGTGGCATGAGAGAAAAGGCACTACAAAAAATAGAGAGAATGACATGTTTTCAAGTACTTTCTATGTATCAACAAGATGAAACGGGCTAGACTGTTAAATATTTCAATCGGTTGATCCCATGCCACCACCGACAACAACTTGTACGTCATTTCTCATCTGAAAGCTCTCGCGAGTAGCACACTGGAGTCCCTTTCAATGTGTACTTATGTGCATTAATTACTCTAGTTAAAGATCAGAGAACACAAGGCATCAAGCTAGTTGACACAACAGACCTCATAACATTCTATAATACATTGTCTTTCTTTTCATTGCACCTGACATAAAATTAGAAAAGTTGTGATCCTAGACACGATCATTATGATGGCAGAATTTCCTATTCTGAACATTGAACAAAGAGAACGCATAACAAACTCAAATTAGCAATGAGGCAAAGGTCAGATATGTATTGTTTAGGTCAAAAAAATGTTGATGAATGATAATTTCTAAAATGTAGCATCCCTACTCGATGCCATTTAGTATGTGAGCAGTGGCACAAGGCACAAGACAAAGCAAGGCATGCTTTTAGTAGTTTGTATAATTTAACAAGGGCTAAACTGGCCAAATTATTTAACATTCCAATCACCTGGTAGCATACCACCACAACAACTTGTGTGTTATTTCTCACTAGAAATTCCTTGCAAGTGGCATGCTAGCCACCCTTTTCTATGGGAGCTTTTGTGCATTAATTACTCTACTTGTAGATCGTAGAGATGTGGGTCAATCAAACTCAAGTAATCTAGCTAGTTGACATTACAGTGTACCTAACACTCTTTTATAACTCTGATGGCAGTTGTGGTTCAATTCAGTGGGACTGGAGGAAGAGTAGGGGAACAAATGGCAAACTAGATGCGGTGAAATTGGAGCAGCGAGATGGATTTTTTTTGGGGGGGGGGGGGGGGGGGGGGGGGGGGGGGACAAAGCTTGAGGAGGCGAGTGGGTCGGGTCGTAGATGGAGGCAAGTGAGGAAGCTTGCGGCAGGGCAGGGCAGGCCCACATGTCAGCGCCAAGTTTTATTGTGGAGGACGGGCCATGAACGAGCATGCCACTCACCAACTCATAGTTTTATGTGTAACAAAGATATTCAGAACTTATTGGCAACCATTTCAATCCTCCACCGGCAAAGAACAATTGGTATGAGAGCAGTGGCATGCTAGCCACCCTTTTCTTTGTTTCCTTATGTGAATTAATTACTATAGTTATAGATCGTAGGGACGTGGGTCAGTGCAACACAAGGAATCTAGCTGGTTGACATTACAGTCTACATAACATTGTTTAATAAATCGTCGTTCTTATCATTGTACCTCGAAAATAAAATGAGAAAAGGTGTGCTCTAAGACATGATTATTATGATGGCAGAGGTTCCCATTCTAAACACTGTACAAAGAGAAAAGCTTGAAAACTCACAAATTAGCTACGGAGGAAAGGTTAGATATGTATTTTTTAGGTTGAAACATGTTGATGAATGATAAATAACAAGATTGAAGTTTTAATTAAGGTAACAATACAAAATTATTGCAATATTAAATAAAGTGACTAGTCGTTTAACTACTTTACGCACAGTTTAACTTTTGTGGAACGACCATGTATATTGATTGTAACACCCCAGACCATGTACATTGACTAGCCTGTAGTAGCCATATATATTGTTAGAAAATGAACTTAGAGCTAAAATTTGCCAGAAATGGCAGTTTTCGCGATAAACATGCGTGCCGGAACACTATGACATATGGTAACCGAGATTGCGAAGGAAATGAAACCTATTCGCAACAAGGTTCGATTTTTGGATCAATTTTCTAGGGATTTTATCGATGAAGGATTAGATAAGCTCAAACCCTAGATGGAATACGAAAACAAGACCGGCTACTGTGCTATTTGAAATCGGAGAAGCTCAGTGGCTCACCAGAGCAAATAAAATCGACGATGATCGTCGTGGGAAGGAGCTCGGTCCTGGTGAGTCGCCGTGGAGGAGAAGCTCACACACGCGCACAGAGGAGGAGCAGCAGCTCGAGTAGTGCGCGAGTGGAGCGAAGGGCTCGTCGTCGTTCTTGGCAACACAGCGGCGAGGCGCGCGGCGGGCGGCTGGCGGTGGTGAAGAAGCGGGCGGCGCGGCGCGGTGGTGCGGCGCAGTGCTAGGGTTAGCAGTGGGGTGCGAGCGCGATGGAGCAAAGCGGTGCGCGGCTGCAGCTGGTGGAGGGGGTGGAGCTCGTCGGCGGCGATGGCTCGACGGGTACGGCGGCGAGGGCGTATGGCGGTGGCGCATGCGGGAAGGCGAGGGCGGGAGCGCGAGTGCGTGCGACGGCGGCGGTGATTTGGGAACGATGCACAGTAACCCGGCGTAATCCGTTAGGAATAGGTTAATTTGAATTAACGGTTGAGATTGATCCAGAACGGAAAGAAAGGTCGGAGATTGAATCTAATGTCGCGATGAACTTAACCAGATCGTATGGTACGGTCCTAGGGATCGTATTGTACGGTCTCCTTTTAACCCTGACAGATAATCTATAGAGACCGTATTGTACGGTCTTCAGGACTGTACTGTTCGGTCTCCATTCTGCCTCAGGTTTTAACGATCTCGTGCAAAAGCACACCGTATTGTACGGTCCCCATGACCGTATTGTACGGTCTAGTCCAGAAAAGCTGATTTTCAAGGAATTTCCTTCTAAGTCCAAGTTTCTCACTCAAAAAACCAAATATACACCAAACATGGACTAGAAGGGGAACTCTCAAACACTCCTTTGAAATAAAACCATATAGGTTGCGCATAGGCTTATAGTAATTTTCAATCGGCAAATAAGAAGCATCCAATAAGAACCAAAAGAGATGAAACCAAAGGAGGGGTATGTATGAGCCCTTTGCCTATGATCCGTGCAAGTAGATTTAACCCTGAGGATCATTTAGCAAGACTCAATGGGCATGAAGCACAATCTTTTCTTTCGTCACACTTCTATGAGATGTGAGATCATATTGCAAATGAAGCACTTCCTCATAGTGTGACCACTCCTTTGTGATTTTCTATATGCAATGCATGAGACAAGCATATCATACAAATGCAAAGGGAATTTAACATGCCATGTGATATGCAAGCAGGGTTAAGACAACGCATAAAGGAAACCTACTCAAGGTCAAGTTTGAGCCTCTCTCAAGCTTACTCACTATGAGCCAAACCTTGCCTTGAGTCCATCGGTCCACCAACTCAAGCATCCCCTATGCTCATAGCTATCTTGAGAGAGTTAGATCTTGAGCTAATTTTTTTGTTCTTTTCTTTTAGTTATTTACATATGCATGGATGCAAACATACTAGTTCACAAAGGAGCACCTAGCTACCATGCAAGCAATATAAGAAAGAAAACTACTATAATACAAGTTACCTCCTTGAAGAGTAGATTTGTCGATGAAGCACTCAAAGCTTGTGGTGGACGTTCATGGATCATCATCATGGCACACGGTCCACCACAATCACCCTTCTAGGTCTTGTTCTTGGGAGCCCACTCGCACTTGGTTGGCCTCTCAAGGTCAACTATGCATTTGGGCACCCAAATCATCCTCATCACCCTCCTCTTGTCGGGTGATCCAAGAGCCTTTGCCTTCACCCTTCCTTCTTGTCCCTAAAAAGCTTGTAGTGTGTATTCTCATGGAACAAGTTAGCATTAGGCAAAACTTTGGAACTTCTCACCTTAGGACAATTCTTGCTAGTGTGCCCGTCACGGCAACACTTCTCACAATAGTAGTCGTCCGCCATAAGGGGGACTACCCAAGGTGGAATGTCATCGTCCTTGCCGATGAGGTTTATGGCGGGGGGTAGGAGCCGAGTCCCTTGTGCCCGGGGTTGTTCACAAGATTGCGACCAAGTATTTCCTTATGAATGGTCCTTCCCCTTTGAGCCTCTCGAAGCCGTCCATCACCGAAGCTCTCTCCTCCTTGAGTTGATGATATTCCTTCAAGATTTTCTCATCAAGAGAGATGCTCTCAAGAGAGGGAGTTAGTTCATCACAAGTAATATATGAAGAATCGAAAATAGATGAACTAGAAGAAGACGTGTTACTCTTTTCGAGGATGGATTGATGTTCTTCCTCAAGAACCTTGAACTTGTCGTTGAGCCTCTTGTGATCAACCTTGAGCTTGTCGTAGCTTTCATCCAAGGTTACGAGAGAGGTGGAAAGGTGCTTGATCTCATCCTCTAGTAACTTGGACTTCTCCTTGAGCTTCATGTGGTCCTCCTCAAGCTTGTCATAGTCCTCATCTAGAGCCTTGTGAGAGATGGATAAGTCCCTAAGTTCACCTTCAAGTTGACGGACTCGGAAAGCGGCCACTTCATGTTCCTTCTCCAACCGAGCAATGGTCTTGTCCTTTTTCTTAAGCATCTTGCCGGTTAGGAGAATGCTATCCAAGAGTTCCTCAAAGGTTGGCTTATCCTCCTCACCAAACTCTTCCTCGGATTCGCTCTTCTCATCATCACTACTATCATCATCTTTGGCCATCAAGCAAGTAGGAGGCGGAGAGGTAGAGTCTCGGACATGTTTGTGAGAGCAATACCGGCCATCTTCTTGCCCTTGAAGGATGAGTCATCATTTTCTTCTCCATCGCTATCATCGTCCGTGACCCACTCTCCAACATAGAGACCCTTGCGAGATGATCTTTTCTTATCTTTGCCTCTAGAGCTTTCCTTCTTGACAAACCTCTTCCTTGCCTTGTACTTGCTTCTAGGGTCTTCTTCTTCATCATCGCTTGACTCTTGAGTCTTCTTCTTGCTCTTCTTGATTGGCTTGGGCATTCCTTGGCAAAGTGACCTTTCTCCCCACAATGTAGCACTCGGCATCCTTCTTTTTGATGAACCTTCTCTTGAAGAAATTGCTTCTCTTCATGAGAAGTGCTAGGTCATTTGGATGAAGTTGCAACAAGTCTTCATCATCTTCTTCAAGCTCTTCATCACTTGAATCTTGAGTCACCACCTTCTTCATCTTCTTCTTGCTTGACCCTTCGGATGCAACAAAAGCAAGATTCTTGGAGGGCTTCTCATCAAGCTTCTTGTCAAGGTTGTAGCTCTCAAAGGCGGTGATCTTCCCAAGTAGCTTGTGAGTGGTGAGGTCTTGCATGTCGGTGTTGAAGAGACATGTGATGAGTGCACCATACTTCTCTCTTGGGAGAATCCTCATGATCTTCCGTACAAGGTCACCATCATCAATCTTGTCCTTCACACGAGAGAGTTGATATCCTCTACAAGCACATTCAAGCGAGAGTAAGTATCATTGATTAGCTCATTGAAGACATGGTAAAGGCATCATATTGTCCTTAAGGACATAGTATCTTCCTCTTTCACATCCGGGAACCCTCATGAACTTGTTGGATTTGAGTCCACACTTCATGAGCGGTACCGCGGACTTGACTCGAGCAAAGACCTCTTTAGTGATAGCTTCAAAACAAAGCATTTTTAGCTTTAGCATTTGCCTTTGCAAGATTCACATCAAGAGTACCAATGGGAGTTCTTAGAGAGACACCGGAGCTTGTCACCTCCCATGCGATAGGATCGAGAGCCTCGAGGTAAGCTTGCATGCGAGCTTTCCAATAGGCATAGTCGGTCCCATCGAACGGGGGCGGTCCACTTCCTCCCGGCATCTTACTCAGGCGGTTAAGCCCTATTTGAGCAACGAGGCTCTGATACCACTTGAAAGATCAAGGGCACGAGAGGGGGGTGAATCGGTGTGCTCAACAATTTCTCCCCAAACGTACTTAAGGCGTGAAGCTAGTCAAGACTATATATGGTGATAACAAGAAGCTAGCGATGCGCGCACACAATCTAGTCTATGCAACCAAGCAACACCCTAACAAGCAATTCTACCAAGTAGTACAGAGATAACCTATCATGCAATTCTACGAGCACATAAGTAAATGCGGATGCGTAAATGCTAGTAAGTAAAGGAGATAGAGATAGGAATGCTCATGATTTTTCCCGTGGTCTCGGAAGGATGACGCCTTCCCCTACTCCACGTTGGGTCACTCCCGCCGGAGTCTCGACCCCGTCCCTCCGCTCGAAGGCGATCCCTCCTAGAGCACACTTCACCCTCCGAGTGAAGTCGCGGACACGTCCCGCCGAGCTCGATCCCGGGTACTTTTCCGGAGGTAAGGCTCCGCACTTGATGCGTGCCAAAGGGCGCTCCACTAGTGATGCTTCTTTCGCACGGGAAGCTCCAAGAACGTTGTACAAACTTGTGTTGGCTCCACACTCTCCTTGGACAGCTCAACACCAACGCCTAACCGGTCTAGGCCTTGCCATAGACCAAGAGTAACAAACCGAAGTGACTCTCTCAAGCTCACACTAGCCTAGAGATCAAGTGGATTCAATTGCTACTCTCTCAAGCATTAGGATCACTCTAAATCCTTCACAAGTGCTTCTCTCCTTGCTCTTGGCTTCCTTGAGTTCCTGCACTCCAACAATGGCCAAGAGAGCCCTCAAAGGACGGGCAACCAACTATTTATAGGCTACCAACCCAAAACTAGCCGTTGCCCAAAGTGCCCTGCGAAGCTAGAGACCGCACAAAGGACCGTACTGTCCGGTCTCCTTTATACCGTACTGTCCGGTCTCTATTTCCAGGCGCATCTCTATTTCCTTCTTCTCTGTCTGATCATCTCCAATGAAGACCATACTGTCCGGTCCCTAGGACCGTGCCATCGGTCAATGTCCGGTCTTCATTTTCTTGTCTTCCAGAAATTTCACCTTCTCTGTCTCGAAATCCTCTGATGACCGTACCATACGGTCCCTTGACCGTACTGTCCGGTCAATTGTCCGGTCTTCATTTTCTCAGCATCCCGAGACTTCACTTCTCTGTCTGGATCTTCAATGAAGACCGTACCATACGGTCCCTAGGACCGTACTGTCCGGTCTCTAGTGCATAAGCTGAAAACTTGATCCACTCTTGATCCTTACTTCCAACTTCTCCATCCTTGGTTCCTCTTCTTCTCTTCAGCCACCCTAGCCCTCAAGAGACTCACAATGCATCCATTTGATCTCTACCTAGTGTGCTCTAAGAGAACCAATTCGATCCCTCTTGATAGTCCGATTTTTCCTATGGACTCAAGCTAGCATCTACACCAAGCCAACACGTTGGTCTATCATGTCCTTAGCCTTGATCCATCTTCAACCTTGACTCCATCAAGTTCTCGATCCGAATTGTCGAGGCAACCAATCACCAAGTCGTCAATAAGATAGAGTTTGTGAGACGACGCTTCCATTGACATGACCATTTGAATATCCTACATGGAAATATTAGTCACATCATATGGTCACCCAATCACCAAAAACATTCATACCTTTGGGGGTTTCCGAACTCCAATGGTCATGAAGCTTACACCATCGCCTAATTACGGCTTAATTACCCTCATTAGATTCGTCTCGCAAATTTGAGCGGAGTCCTGAAATTAGTTTTGTAATTAAACTTTATTTGTAATTAGAATATTCGTTGCAAAAACCCTCTAAAATTTAGATCCCATGCGCCGAACGCACCCTATACGAGCTGGCGGAAGAAGATTATAAGAGAATGATAGGCCCTTACGTGTGTGCATGATGGCCAAATTATCAATAAGAAGGAAGGGGTATGTAGAGAAAAGTCGCTCTTAGAAATGGTCAAAATTCTTTATGGCGCCGAATAGAGTGACAAAGAACAGTTAGAGAAAACGGTCTGAAATTGTTGACCTTTTCAGGCCCAGCTGATTAGTACTAGTTTGAATAATCATTTGGGAAACGTCAAGAATTTCATATGGGAGGTAGTACAAAATCTGAGTCCTAACCAAAAGTCAGCACGTATATTTTTTTTAGCAACATCTGTTGGCGCGAGATACGCGCACCTTTTGTGACCGCAAGCGCACGGGTCAGTTGTAGCTTTTCCCTCGAAATATTCCAAGGTTTATCAATCCGTGGAAAAAATGGGACGCTTATTTAGCTAAACGTTGTTACTAACAAAAGGTGAATTGTTGAGAGAAAGGTTGTTAAAGAACTAATTAAAAGAAACTAATGAAAGAAAGAAATTATGGCTAAGCAAGAATTAAGACGAACTTCCCACGGTCTAGGTTCACTTGCATGTAAAGACCAGATTAACTGAGTAAAGGCTTCAACTGGCTGTTACTAAGGTAGACAAAAGCTGTTTGCTGCGATCCTGTCACGACAGCGGCTAATAAGGCAAACATCTAACAAAAGCACCATTGCAACATGTCAGCCAAAATATGAGATAAACAATAAGTAAGCATTGCAATAGACCAATTTAGAGTAACAAATATATTCAATAATCAAAACCGTGCATATGGCAAGATCCCAAAACCAGGGGAAGAACAGAGCATCACCCCATGATATGAGTATGTTTCGCCATGGGAAACACCTTAGATTGGCTATCCACTTCCTGTACAATTTGGAGCAAATCGGACGCCGGAGTCGGTCGTGCCGGTCGGCGCGGATTCGTGCCGATCGGCGCGTGACGACTTTTCGATGGAACGCCGCGATCTTCGCGGGATGAAGCTCTCTGTTGTCTAACCCTAATTCCGCAGCCGAAAGTATCGAAATCCGAACCCCCTTGCGGTTAGAATAGGGTCTTCTCTTTATGTAGTCGGTGCCAAGTTTTATTGTGGAGGACGGACCATGAACAAGCATGCCACTCACCAACTCATTGTTTTATGTGTAACAAAGATATTCAGAGCTCATCGGCAAACCATTTTCATGAGAGAAAAGGCACAACAACGAATAGAGAGAATGACATGTTTTTAAGCACTTCTATGTATCTACAAGGTGAAACGGGCTAGACTGTTAAATATTTCAATCACCTGATCCCATGCCACACTCGACAACAACTTGTATGTCATTTCTCATCTGAAAGCCCTCGCGAGTAGCACACTGGCCACCCTTTTCAATGTGTACTTATGTGCATTAATTACTCTAGTTGAAGATCAGAGAAACACCAAGGCATCAAGCTAGTTGACATTACAGACCTCATTACACTGTATAATACATTGTCTTTCTTGTCATGGTACCTGACATAAAACTAGAAAAGTTGTGATCCTAGACACGATCATTATGATGGCAGAATTTCCTATTCTGAACATTGAACAAAGAGAACGCATAACAAACGCCAATTAGCAATGAGGCAAAGGTCAGATATGTATTGTTTAGGTCGAAAAAATGTTGATGAATGATAATTTCTAAAATGTTGCATCCCTACTTGATGCCATTTAGTATGTGAGCAGTGGCACAACGCACAAAATAGAGCAAGGCATGCTTGTAGTAGTTTGTATAATTCAACAAGGTTTAAACTAGCAAATTATTTAACATTCCGATCACCTGGTTGCATACCACCGCAACAACTTGTGTGTTATTTCTCACTAGAAATTCCTCGCAAGTGGCATGCTAGCCACCGTTTCTGTGGGAGCTTATGCTCATAAAGTACTCTTGTTGTAGATCGTAGAGACGTGGGTCAATCAACACAAGGAATCGTGGCATTACAGTGTGTCTAACATTCTTTTATAACTCTGATGGCACCGCTCCTCCCTAAGTCGCAGGCCGTCGTGGTTCAATTAGTGGGACTAGAGGAAGAGTAGGGGAACAAATGGCGAACTAGATGC
This sequence comes from Eragrostis nindensis, assembly GCA_012490785.1. Taxonomy (NCBI): domain Eukaryota; kingdom Viridiplantae; phylum Streptophyta; class Magnoliopsida; order Poales; family Poaceae; genus Eragrostis; species Eragrostis nindensis. Next base: position 14,451 of record JAAXCT010001425.1, on the reverse strand, counting down.
GGTGAAATTGGAGCAGCGAGATGGATTTGGGGGGCAGTGGGAACAATGCTAGAGGAGGAGGAGAGACACAAGGATCTCGAGGCGGGTCGGGTCGGGCTGTAGATGGAGGTGAGTGAGCAAGCTTGCGGCAGGGCAGGGCAGGCCCACATGTCAGCGCCAAGTTTTATCGTGGAGGACGGACCATGACAAGCATGCCACTCACCAACTCATTGTTTTATGTGTAACAAAGATATTCAGAGCTCATCGGCAACCATTTCATTCCTCCACTAACAAAGAATAGTTGGTATGAGAGCAGTGGCATGAGAGAAAAGGCACTACAAAAATAGAGAGAATGACATGTTTTCAAGTACTTCTATGTATCAACAAGATGAAAAGGGCTAGATTGTTAAATATTTCAATCGGTTGATCCCATGCCACCACCGACAACAACTTGTACGTCATTTCTCATCTGAAAGCTCTCGCGAGCAGCACACTGGAGTCCCTTTTCAATGTGTACTTATGTGCATTAATTACTCTAGTTGAAGATCAGAGAACACAAGGCATCAAGCTAGTTGACATAACAGACCTCATAACATTCTATAATACATTGTCTTTCTTTTCATTGCACCTGACATAAAATTAGAGAAGTTGTGATCCTAGACACGATCATTGTGATGGCAGAATTTCCTATTCTGAACATTGAACAAAGACAACGCATAACAAACTCAAATTAGCAATGAGGCAAAGGTCAGATATGTATTGTTTAGGTCGAAAAAATGTTGATGAATGATAATTTCTAAAATGTAGCATCCCTACTCGATGCCATTTAGTATGTGAGCAGTGGCATAAGGCACAAGATAAAGCAAGGCATGCTTTTAGTAGTTTGTATAATTCAACAAAGCTAAACTGGCCAAATTATTTAACATTCCAATCACCTGGTTGCATACCACCACAACAACTTGTGTGTTATTTCTCACTAGAAATTTCTTGCAAGTGGCATGCTAGCCACCCTTTTCTATGGGAGCTTTTGTGCATTAATTTCTCTAGTTGTAGATCGTAGAGAGATGTGGGTCAATCAAACTCAAGTAATCTAGCTAGTTGACATTACATTGTACCTAACACTCTTTTATAACTCTGATGGCACTGCTCCTCCTTGAGTCGCAGGCAGTTGTGGTTCAATTCAGTGGGACTGGAGGAAGAGTAGGGGAACAAATGGCAACTAGATGCGGTGAAATTGGAGAGTGAGAGGATTTTGGGGGGGGGGGGGGGGGGGGGGGACAAAGCTAGAGGAGGCGAGTGGGTCGGGTCGTAGATGGAGGCAAGTGAGGAAGCTTGCGGCAGGGCAGGGCGGCCCACATGTCAGCGCCAAGTTTTATTGTGGGGGACGGGCCATGAACGAGCATGCCACTCACCAACTCATAGTTTTATGTGTAACAAAGATATTCAGAACTTATCGGCAACCATTTCAATCCTCCACCAGCAAAGAACAATTGGTATGAGAGCAGTGGCATGCTAGCCACCCTTTTCTTGTTTCCTTATGTGAATTAATTACTATAGTTATAGATCGTAGGGACGTGGGTCAGTGCAACACAAGGAATCTAGCTGGTTGACATTACAGTCTACATAACATTGTTTAATAAATCGTCGTTCTTATCATTGTACCTGGAAAATAAAATGAGAAAAGGTGTGCTCTAAGACATGATCATTATGATGGCAGAGGTTCCCATTCTAAACACTGTACAAAAGAAAAGCTTGAAAACTCACAAATTAGCTACGAGGAAAAGGTTAGATATGTATTTTTTAGGTTGAAAAATGTTGATGAATGATAAATACCAAGATTGAAGTTTTAATTAAGGTAACAATAAAAATTATTGCAATATTAAATAAAGTGACTAGTCGTTTAACTACTTTACGCACAGTTTAACTCTTGTGGAACGACCATGTATTTTGATTGTAACACCCCAGACCATGTACATTGACTAGCCTGTAGTAGCCATATATATTGTTAGAAAATGAACTTAGAGCTAAAATTTGCCAGAAATGGCAGTTTTCGCGATAAACATGCGTGCCGGCTCCTCTCGGCCCGGAGAAGCGGGCCGGGAGGAGAAATACACTGATATTGCAAACAAACATGTCCCCGCCATAGTCCACAAAGTACACCATTGTTTTTGAAGACGACATCAATTAATGGAGAACAAGATATTACAATGACAGAAATCACAAAAGTCCTTAGAGACGCGCAAATGTATCTGTAATCCAGAATACAGAGCTGCGATTATTTATAGGAAACAAACATCAAAGGTGATGGAACTGTTGGCAGAATTTCCTTAAGATACGCACGTAGAAGAGCCGGAGTGTTTGTACGAAGCTCAGATCTCTTGTTTAGTCCTAGAAACCTGTGTGAAATACACATCATTAGGTATTCAGACGTCATTTATGTATGCACATGCAAGTTTTTTGCTGTTATTTAAGGAGAATTTACTACTCCCTACGATCGATAAATACATGTCGCTTTGGATAATTTTTGAGTAAGACTTTTGAAATTTCGGCAACAAATAGCTTTTCAAATTTATTGCTAAAATCAATTAAGCCACATGGATATATTTGTGTTTAAAGTTTAGTTGGGTTAACCTTGTAGTTTTCTTAAAAAAACAATTATTAGAGGACTGGATGGAGTAGTTGTAATGGATTAGGATTCCATTTTGTCCATTATAGTAATCATTCAGGCCCTCCTTACCAGAGCAGCGTAACTTATTACCATACACATATATGAAACATTGTACTTACCACCAAGGAGAGTATCGGGAGTGTAGAACACGTGAATGTCGAGTTCCTGTATGTTCCAATCACCGTTGTTAATGATTACAGTACGACGAACAAGACCACGAGCCAAACTAAATGTTCCAGTCCCTCCAGCAATGCTCCACACAGAGGCTGTAGTCGAAGGCCCCGTCACTTGAATTGTTGACCCAGCGTACCTTTTTTGCATACAGTACTAAATTAGAAACCATGTAGTATATATGTACCCCATATTGCAAGTAAAAGTGTGTCATACTGCAGTTACACATTCTCATAAGGGTGGAGTTGTCTAGAAACAGCTACGTAACATTATACTTTTTTACTATTCTACACATACATCCTAAGAGGAATAATGGCGTTGGTTTCTGAACATAACCTTTTTTATGTATAGTGCAACTTCTTGAAACATAAACAATGTTATCAACAATCAAAACAAATATATATGTAAATAGAAAGAATATATTCACAAGCGAGCATAGAACACTGTTATTTAAGGGAAAAGGTTATTACCTCCCGCTCTGGAAGATCAAGGCAAAAAACATCGACCAGACAGGGGTTGCTTGACCTGTTTGCATGTGCTCACCCTGTGCACGCCCAAGTACCGTTGCACTGTACCAAACCATCAGTCATTTCCCAGTCCATAACGGCTGTTGTACCAAACTCATTAGGTTCTGGGCTGTCAATCACAACATATTGGTTACGGTTTGGACCACTAGCAACCTGTTTCACGTATACAGTGAATCGGGTCTCTTGTTCGGGAATTAATGTTGCATTTCCCTTGGAAAAGAGAAAAACAAGAACACAAAGAAGAGGAGCTACTTTGGGATAGGCCATAATGACTAGGTAGTACAAGAGAAAATGTTGTGGGCTTTTAGGACAACGCTTTCTCTCTTAGCTTCATGTATCTGAATAAGGGAAATGGAGTGAGCTCCATTTATAGATGGGAGCGGTGAGGATGGGGAACAAGTCTACGTGGGGGTGTGCATAGGGTATAGTTTTCCTGCAGTGTCACTGGCTGTGTATGATGCTAGGGACTATTTTGTATCCAGAATTTGTGCATTAATGTCTCAGATCCCTAGTAGTTAATAGAATAAGGTAGCATGTCAGATGCAAGACTACTTCGTTTGGAGAGGTTCCTGTTTAAATCTTTCGAGAAAAAGAAACATGGAAGCTCTCGAATTTTTGGGGTGGAGATGCAAGAGTTTTAATTGATGTAATCCTGCAAAGTAATCAAACTATCACATAAAATGGCCAGACCGTGAACTGTTTTTATGGACTTTAACTCAAGTAGAAGAACCTTGTATATTTTACACACTTTTTGACTACTTGAGATAGTGCCATTTTATGGTTGAATGGGTGCTTCAAATTCCTATTGTTATCGGTAGAAATAAAACTGGTAAATACAATCAAATCTTTTGCTACCGCATGCCAGACCCTAGATCCGCCATCGGCTGCATTTAACTATCGTCTAGTGCTCCTAATTTCTTCTCCTCATTCGCGTGCATATGAGAGGATATAGAATCTTTCATCGAGTCTGATTGTTGCATCCCTCCTGCCCAGATTTGATGGCACAGTTTAACCTTCATATAGCTCCGATGGCACTGCTCCTCCCTAAGTCGCGTGTCGTCGTGGTTCGGTTCAGAGACTAGAGGAAGAGTAGGGCAACAATGGCAAATTAGATGCGGTGAAATTGGAGCGGTGAGATGGATTTGTTGTGTGGCGGGAATGGCGACAAATCTAGAGGAGGAGGGGGGGCACGTGGATGTCGAGGCGGGTAGGGTTGGGCTGTTGATGGAGGCGAGTGAGCAAGCTTGCGGCGGGACAGGCCAGGCCCACATGTCGGCCAAGTTTTATTGTGGAGGACCATGAACGACTATGCCTCTTACCAACTCACAGTTTTATGTGTAATAAAGGTATTAAGAACTCACCGGCAGCCATTTTATACTGTTAGTATGAAAGCAAGCTCTCATAATCAAAGCCAGACCCGCTCTTGCATGAAATGAGTAGAAGAGGTATGAATCGTGCAAAAGCGTCTATTAAATCTACTAGATTCAATTATTTTTCTTGAGGAACGCATATCGCCCGATAGAAAGCAATACCACACAACATAGAGAAATATTGTAGACCTCTTGCATGACCCCTTCAAATGTTGTGCCACCACTAATCGTCAGTACTTAAATAGAAGTTGCGTGAGAATGACAATTACTAAAATGTTGCATCCCTACCAGATGCCATTTGGTGTGTGAGCAGTGGCACCGCACAAGATAGAGCAAGGCATGCTTTTAGTAGTTTGTATAATTCAACAAGGGTTAAACTGGCCAAATTATTTAATATTCAAATCACCTGCTGGTTGCATGTCACCGCAACAGACTTGTGTGTTATTTCTCACTAGAAGTTCCTCGCAAGTGGCACGCTAGCCACCTTTTTCTATGGGTGCTTATGTGCATAATTACTCTAGTTGTAGATCATGGAGACGTGGGTCAATCCAACACAAGGAATCTAGCTAGTTGACATTACAGTCTACCTAACATTGTTTTATAACTCCGATGGCACTGCTCCTCCCTAAGTCGCATGCCGTCGTGGTTCAATTTAGTGGGACTGGAGGAAGAGTAGGGGAACAAATGGCGAACTAGATACGGTAAATTGGAGCAGCGAGTTGGATTTGGGGTGGTGGGAACAATACTAGAGGAGGGGGGGAGGCACGTGGATGTCGAGGCGGGTAGGGTTGAACCGTAGATGGAGGTGAGTGAGGAAGCATGTGGCAAGGCAGGGTAGGCCCACATGTCGGCGCCAAGTTTTATTGTGGTGGACGGACCTTGAACGAGCATGCCACTCACCAACTTATTGTTTTATGTTTAACAAAGATATTCAGAGCTCATCGGCAACCATTTTCATTCCTCCACAACAAAGAATAATTGCTATGATAGCAGTGGCATGAGAGCAATGGCACGAATGACATGCTTTTTAGTACTTTCTAGGTATCATCAAGGTGAAACGGGCTAGAATGTTACGTATTTCAATCACTTGATCCCATGCCACCACCGACAACACTTGTATGTCATTTCTCGTCTGAAAGCCCTCGCGAGTAGCACACTGGACTCCCTTTTCAATGTGTACTTATGTGCATTAATTACTCTAGTTAAAGATCAGTGAACACAAGGCATCAAGCTAGTTGACATTACAGACCTCATAACATTCTGTAATACATTGTCTTTCTTGTCATTGAACCTGACATAAAATTAGAATAGTTGTGATCCAAGACACGATCATTATGATACCAGAAGTTCCTATTCTGAACATTGAACAAAGAGAACGCATAACAAACTCAAATTAGCAATGAGGCAAAGGTCAGATATGTATTGTTTAGGTCAAAAAAATGTTGATCAATGATAATTTCTAAAATGAAGCATCCCTACTTGATGCCATTTAGTATGTGAGCAGTGGCACAACGCACAAGATAGAGCAAGGTATGCTTTTAGTAGTTTGTATAATTCAACAAGGGCTAAACTGGCCAAATTATTTAACATTCCAATCACTTGGTTGCATACCACCGCAACAACTTGTGTGTTATTTGTCACTAGAAATTCCTTGCAAGTGGCATGCTAGCCACCCTTTTCTGTGGGAGCTTATGTGCATTAATTACTCTAGTTGTAGATCGTAGAGACGTGGGTCAATCAAACACAAGGAATCTAGCTAGTTGACATTACAGTGTACCTAACATTCTTTTATAACTCCGATGGCACTGCTCCTCCCTAAGTCACAGGCCGTCGTGGTTCAATTCAGTGGGACTGGAGGAAGAGTAGGGGAACAAATGGCGAACTAGATACGGTGAAACTGGAGCAGCGAGATGGATTTGGGGGGGGGGGGGGGGGGGGGTGGGGTGGGAACAATGCTAGAGGAGGAGGGGAGGCACGTGGATGTCGAGGCGGTAGGGTCGGGCCATAGATGGAGGCGAGTGAGCAAGCTTGCGGCAGGTCAGGGCAGGCCCACATGTCGGTGCCAAGTTTTATTGTGGAGGACTCACTAACTCATTGTTTTATGTGTAACGAAGATATTCAGAACTTATCGGCAACCATTTCATTCCTCCACTGACAAAGAATAGTTGGTATGAGAGCAGTGGCATGAGAGAAAAGGCACAACAACGAATAGAGAGAATGACATGTTTTTAAGTACTTTCTATGTATCTACAAGGTGAAACGGGCTAGACTGTTAAATATTTCAATCACTTGATCCCATGCCCCACCGACAACAACTTGTATGTCATTTCTCATTTTAAAGCCCTCGCGAGTAGCACACTGGCCACCCTTTTCAATGTGTACTTATGTGCATTAATTACTCTAGTTAAAGATCGGAGAACACAAGGCATCAAGCTAGTTGACATTACAGACCTCATTACATTCTATAATACATTGTCTTTCTTGTCAGGGTACCTGACATAAAACCAGAAAAAATTGTGATCCTAGACACAATCATTATGACAGCAGAAAATCCTATTCTGAACATTGAACAAAGAGAACGCATAACAAACTCAAATTAGCAATGAGGCAAAGGTCAGATATGTATTGTTTAGGTCGAAAAAATGTTGATGAATGATAATTTCTAAAATGTAGCATCCCTACTTGATGCCATTTAGTATGTGAGCAGTGGCACAACGCACACGATCGAGCAAGGCATGCTTTTAGTAGTTTGTATAATTCAACAAGGGCTAAACTGGCCAAATTATTTAACATTCCAATCACTTGGTTGCATACCACCGCAACAACTTGTGTGTTATTTGTCACTGAAAATTCCTCGCAAGTGGCATGCTAGCCAACCTTTTCTGTGGGAGCTTATGTGCATTAATTACTCTAGTTGTAGATCATAGAGACGTGGGTCAATCAAACACAAGGAATCTAGCGAGTTGACATTACAGTGTACCTGACATTCTTTTATAACTCCGATGGCACTGCTCCTCCCTAAGTCGCAGGCCGTCGTGGTTCAATTCAGTGGGACTGCAGGCAGAGTAGGGGAACAAATGGCGAACTAGATGCGGTGAAATTGGAGCAGCGAGATGGATTTGGGGGCGGTGGGAACAATGCTACAGGAGGAGGGGAGGCACGTGGATGTCGAGGCGGGTAGGGTCGGGCCATAGATGGAGGCGAGTGAGCACGATTGCGGCAGGGCAGGGTAGGCCCACATGTCGGTGCCAAGTTTTATTGTGGAGGACGGACCATGAATAAGCATGCCACTCACCAACTCATTGTTTTATGTGTAACAAAGATATTCAGAGCTCATCGGCAACCATTTCATTCCTCCACTAACAAAGAATAATGGTATGAGAGCAGTGGCATGAGAGAAAAGGCACAACAACGAATAGAGAGAATGACATGTTTTTAAGTACTTTCTATGTATCTACAAGGTGAAACGGGCTAGACTGTTAAATATTTCAATCACGTGATCCCATGCCACACTCGACAACAACTTGTATGTCATTTCTCATCTGAAAGCCCTCGCGAGTAGCACACTGGCCACCCTTTTCAATGTGTACTTATGTGCATTAATTACTCTAGTTGAAGATCAGAGAACACAAGGCATCAAGCTAGTTGACATTACGGACCTCATTACACTGTATAATACATTGTCTTTCTTGTCATGGTACCTGACATAAAACTAGAAAAAGTTGTGATCCTAGACACGATCATTATGGTGGCAGAATTTCCTATTCTGAACATTGAACAAAGAGAACGCATAACAAACGCAAATTAGCAATGAGGCAAAGGTCAGATATGTATTGTTTAGGTCGAAAAAATGTTGATGAATGATAATTTCTAAAATGTTGCATCCCTACTTGATGCCATTTAGTATGTGAGCAGTGGCACAACGCACAAAATAGAGCAAGGCATGTTTTAGTAGTTTGTATAATTCAACAAGGTTTAAACTAGCTAAATTATTTAACATTCCAATCACCTGGTTGCATACCACCGCAACAACTTGTGTGTTATTTGTCACTAGAAATTCCTCGCAAGTGGCATGCTAGCCACCCTTTTCTGTGGGAGCTTATGCTCATAATTACTCTAGTTGTAGATCGTAGAGACGTGGGTCAATCAAACACAAGGAATCGTAGCATTACAGTGTGTCTAACATTCTTTTATAACTCGAGGCACTGCTCCTCCTATGTCGCAGGCCGTCGTGGTTCAATTAGTGGGACTGGAGGAAGAGTAGGGGAACAAATAGCGAACTAGATGCGGTGAAATTGGAGCAGCGAGATGGATTTGGGGGCAGTGGGAACAATGCTAGAGGAGGAGGAGAGACACAGGATCTCGAGGCGGGTAGGGTCGGGCTGTAGATGGAGGTGAGTGAGCAAGCTTGCGGCAGGGCAGGGCAGGCCCACATGTCGGCGCCAAGTTTTATTGTGGAGGACGGACCATGAGCGAGCTTGCGACTCACCAACTCATAGTTTTATGTGTAACAAAGATACTCGGAGCTCATCGGCAACCATTTGATTCCTCCACTGACAAAGAATAGTTGCGATGAGAGCAGTGGCATGAGAGAAAAGGCACTACAAAAAATAGAGAGAATGACATGTTTTCAAGTACTTTCTATGTATCAACAAGATGAAACGGGCTAGACTGTTAAATATTTCAATCGGTTGATCCCATGCACCACCGACAACAACTTGTACGTCATTTCTCATCTGAAAGCTCTCGCGAGTAGCACACTGGAGTCCCTTTTCAATGTGTACTTATGTGCATTAATTACTCTAGTTAAAGATCAGAGAACACAGGCATCAAGCTAGTTGACACAACAGACCTCATAACATTCTATAATACATTGTCTTTTTTCATTGCACCTGACATAAAATTAGAAAAGTTGTGATCCTAGACACGATCATTATGATGGCAGAATTTCCTATTCTGAACATTGAACAAAGAGAACGCATAACAAACTCAAATTAGCAATGAGGCAAAGGTCAGATATGTATTGTTTAGGTCGAAAAAATGTTGATGAATGATAATTTCTAAAATGTAGCATCCCTACTCGATGCCATTTAGTATGTGAGCAGTGGCACAGGCACAAGACAAAGCAAGGCATGCTTTTAGTAGTTTGTATAATTCAACAAGGGCTAAACTGGCCAAATTATTTAACATTCCAATCACCTGTAGCATACCACCACAACAACTTGTGTGTTATTTCTCACTAGAAATTCCTTGCAAGTGGCATGCTAGCCACCCTTTCTATGGAGCTTTTGTGCATTAATTACTCTAGTTGTAGATCGTAGAGATGTGGGTCAATCAAACTCAAGTAATCTAGCTAGTTGACATTACAGTGTACCTAACACTCTTTTATAACTCTGATGGCAGTTGTGGTTCAATTCAGTGGGACTGGAGGAAGAGTAGGGGAACAAATGGCAAACTAGATGCGGTGAAATTGGAGCAGCGAGATGGATTTTTTGTGTGGCGGGATGGCGGACAATGCTAGAGGAGGAGGTGGGGCACGTGGATGTCGAGGAGGCGGGTAGGGTTGGGCTGTTGATGGAGGCACGTTGAGCAAGCTTGGGCGGGGACAGGCCAGGCCCACATGTCGGCCAAGTTTTATTGTGGAGGCCATGAACGACTATGCCTCTTACCAACTCACAGTTTTATGTGTAATAAAGGTATTAAGAACTACCGGCAGCCTTTTTATACTGTTAGTTGAAAGCTCTCATAATCAAAGCCAGACCCGCTCTTGCATGAAATGAGTAGAAGAGGTATGAATCTTGCAAAAGCGTCTATTAATCTGCTTAGATTCATTATTTTTTCTGGGAAAGCATATCGCCCGTAGAAAGCAATACCACACAAAACATAGAAATATTGTAGACCTCTAAACATGCATGTAGATGGTAGGCAGACGGCCAGTCTTATAAATTCATGTACCCCTTCAAATGTTGTGCCACCACTAATCGTCAGTACTTAAATAGAAGTTGCGTGAGAATGACCATTACTAAAATGTTGCATCCCTACTAGATGCCATTTAGTGTGAGCAGTGGACCGCACAAGATAGAGCAAGGCAAGCTTTTAGTAGTTGTATAATTCAACAAGGGGTGAAACTGGCCAAATTATTAATATCAAATCACCTGCTGGTTGCATGCCACCGCAACAGACTTGTGTGTTATTTCTCACTAGAAGTTCCTCGCAAGTGGACGCTAGCCACCTTTTTCTATGGGTGCTTATGTGCATAATTACTTAGTGTTGTAGATCATGGAGACGTGGGTCAATCCAACACAAGGAATCTAGCTAGTTGACATTACAGTCTACCTAACATTGTTTTATAACTCCGATGCACTGCTCCTCCCTAAGTCGCATGCCGTCGTGGTTCAATTTAGTGGGACTGGAGGAAGAGTAGGGGAACAATGGCGAACTAGATATACGGTAAAATTGGAGCAGCGAGTTGGATTTGGGGCGGTGGGAACAATACTAGAGGAGGGGGGGGGAGGCACGTGGATGTCGAGGCGGTAGGGTTGAACCGTAGATGGAGGTGAGTGAGGAAGCATGTGGCAGGGCAGGGTAGGCCCACATGTCGGCGCCAAGTTTTATTGTGGTGGACGGACCATGAACGAGCATGCCACTCACCAACTTATTAGTTTATGTGTAACAAAGATATTCAGAGCTCATCGGCAACCATTTTCATTCCCCCACCACAACACAAGAATAATTGCTATGATAGCAGTGGCATGAGGCCTTGGAACGACAAAGAATAGAGAGAATGACATGCTTTTAGTACTTTCTAGGTACATCATGGTGTGAGGAAACGGGCTAGAATGTTACATATTTCAATCACTTGATCCCATGCCACCACCGACAACACTTGTATGTCATTTCACGTCTGAAAGCCCTCGCGAGTTGCACACTGGACTCCCTTTTCAATGTGTACTTATATGCATTAATTACTCTAGTTAAAGATCAGAGAACCAAGGCATCAAGCTAGTTGACATACAGACCTCATAAACATTCTGTAAGACATTGTCTTTCTTGTCATTGGACCTGAGATGAAATAGAATAGTTGTGATCCCAGACACGATCATTATGATAGCAGATTTCTGAACATTGACAAAGAGAAGCATAAGAAACTCAAATTAGCATGAGGCAAAAGGTCAGATATGTATTGTTTAGGGTCAAAACAATGTCGATCAATGATAATTTCTATAATGTAGCATCCCTACTTGATGCCATTTAGTATGTGAGCAGTGGCACACGCACAAGAATAGAGCAAGGCATGCTTTTAATAGTTTGTATAATTCAACAAGGGCTAAACTGGCCAAATTATTTAACATTCCATCACTTGGTTGCCTACCACCGCAACAACTTGGTGTTATTTGTCACTAGAAATTCCTCGCAAGTGGCATGCTAGCCAACTTTCTGTGGGAGCTTATGTGCATTAATTACTCTAGTTGTAGATCGTGGAGACGTGGGTCAATCAAACACAAGGAATCTAGCGAGTTGACATTACAGTGTACCTGACATTCTTTATAACTCCGATGGCACTGCTCCTCCCTAAGTCGCAGGCGTCGTGGTTCAATTCAGTGGGACTGGAGGAAGAGTAGGGAACAAATGGCGAACTAGATGCGGTGAAACTGGAGCAGCGAGATGGATTTAGGGGGCGGTGGGACAATGCTAGAGGAGGAGGGGAGGCACGTGGATGTCGAGGCGGGTAGGGTCGGGCCATAGATGGAGGCGAATGAGCAAGCTTGCGGCAGGGCAGGGCAGGCCCACATGTCGGTGCCAAGTTTTATTGTGGAGGACTCACCAACTCATTGTTTTATGTGTAACAAAGATATTCAGAGCTTATCGGCAACCATTTCATTCCTCCACTGACAAAGAATAGTTGTATGAGAGCAGTGGCATGAGAGAAAAGGCACAAGAACGAATAGAGAGAATGACATGTTTTTAAGTACTTTCTATGTATCTACAAGGTGAAACGGGCTAGACTGTTAAATATTTCGATCACTTGATCCCATGCCACCACGACAACAACCTGTATGTCATTTCTCATTTTAAAGCCCTCGAGAGTAGCACACTGGCCACCCTTTTCAATGTGTACTTATGTGCATTAATTACTCTAGTTAAAGATCGGAGAACACAAGGCATCAAGCTAGTTGACATTACAGACCTCATTACATTCTATAATACATAGTCTTTTTTGTCAGGGTACCTGACATAAAACTAGAAAAAATTGTGATCCTAGACACGATCATTATGACAGCAGAAAAATGCTATTCTGAACATTGAACAAAGAGAACGCATAACAAACTCAAATTAGCAATGAGGCAAAGGTCAGATATGTATTGTTTAGGTCGAAAAAATGTTGATGAATGATAATTCTAAAATGTCATCCCCTATTGATGCATTTAGTATGTGAGCAGTGGCACAACGCACACGATCGAGCAAGGCATGCTTTTAGTAGTTTGTATTAATTCAACAAGGGCTAACTGGCCAAATTATTAACATTCCATCACTTGGTTGCATACCACCCGCAACAACTTGTGTGTTATTTGTCACTGAAAATTCCTCGCAAGTGGCATGCTAGCCAACCTTTCTGTGGGAGCTTATGTGCATTAATTACTCTAGTTGTAGATCATAGAGACGTGGGTCAATGAAACACAAGGAATCTAGCGAGTTGACATTACAGTGTACCTGACATTCTTTTAAACTCCGATGGCCACTGCTCCTCCCTAAGTCGGCAGGCCGTCGTGGTTCAATTCAGTGGGACTGGAGGCAGAGTAGGGGAATAAATGGCGAACTAGATGCGGTGAAATTGGAGCAGCGAGATGGATCTGGGGGCTGTGGGAACAATGCTAGAGAGGGAGGGGAGGCACGTGGATGTCGAGGCGGGGTAGGGTCGGGCCATAGATGGAGGCGTGTGAGCACGCTTGCGGCAGGGCAGGGTAGGCCCACATGTCGGGTAGAAGTACAGAAATGGGGCTTCACATCTAGCTTGGACAGTGCAAAATCAATTGCGTGTGACTTGGGTATAGAGCCAGATTTTCCTACCAAACGTCATAGTACCAAAAAAAGCATTTTGATGAAAGTAGAAATGCTGGTGAGCAAAATGAAGACATCAGCCATGGAATCATTCAGAGTTAATTATTTCCTAGTCATAATTGATACGGCCTGCTTCATTGACTAGTAGATTTGAGCAACTGAAGACATTTGAAAAAGGTTTGGTTCTTATTCACTCAAGAAATTTGAAGTCATTGGATGATGATGATCTACGAAATGTTGCACTGATTTTGTACAGGACTTTTACCCATGGTAACTCATCCGATGTTGAGTTGAATGATTTTTTTTTTAAGATTAAAAGGTTGCAATGACCTTGCCCGATGGTTTGATGTCAGCACATGAGATTCTTCAGTTTGTCATAGATGCAGATTGCTACCCAAATGTTTCAATTGCCTATCGAATCTTATTAACTGTACTGTGATGTGGCGTCAGCTGAAAGAAGTTTCTCAAAACTGAAGATATTGAAAAATTATTTGAGGTCAACTATGTCACAAGAAAGATTTGAATGGATTGGCTATCTGCTGTATTGAGAGGAATATCTTAGACTCCATTGATCTTGATACTATCATTGATGATTTGCATCGAGAAATGCTAGAAGGAGTATTTTTCGCAAATCACAAGTGACCAGCTGATTTGGAGTGTAATTCTTATCCGAGGT